>JAPCYS010003893.1:0-15859 GCA_028641055.1 Alopecurus myosuroides | reverse complement strand
TCTGAGTACAGACAAATCCAAATAGGCTTAAGAAGCCGGGAATGAAAAGAAAACGGAGCCAATCCACGATGTCTCGGATCCTGCCCGGGTCCGCTACCTACTCGTCAGCAGCCTCGTCAAACTCCACGTAGTAGCCGTCACGGGGATCCTCGTAAGCGTAGTCTGCGGAAACCACAGCCCCAAAGGGGTCAGTACATAAATGTACTGGCAAACAAGACTCACAGTTCACCAAAGTGTAGCCCGTCAACACCAAGCACAGATGCCTTGGGTTCAACGGAAGGAAGGGATATAAAAGATGCTGCAACTGGCTGCACTAACCAACTACAGAACATACTACAACTTCCGGCTATCAGAAAGGGGATAAGATAGCGTACCGTAACCAACTACAACTAACCACCACACAAACCCATCCTGGATCTCGCCCCTTATCCAAAGAAGCAATCCGAGGATAACTCACACAGTTGGATTAATGATGGATCAAATTGTTGTGTCAATAAGCCTATTACTAGTCAAGTCATCATTACTTAGGTGTAAGTTGTTCTGAGTACTTGTTAGCCAGTACTTTCACCAAGTCAACCATAACCGCGGAAAACACGGCTTCTCGAGAAGATTTATCCCTGCAGGGGTGCACCAATTTGGCCGTACACGTAAGAATAACCCGCCAGATGGGAAGGCCTTTCCCACCAAGCGGGGCACTCAACACAACTCAACTCTTCTTCGCATCAAGCCCAAAGCACCACGTGCTGTGCGTGCGCGGCTAATCGAGCCCCACGAAGAAAAGGGGACCCTCATAGCACTGGAAGTCCACGCCGCCCTAAATGCCGACTACAAAAGTTCCACCCTGGCCTCGGGTTCGTACCTGCATATGCGTGCATCAAATGGAAAGCCCGAACTAAGTGTGGTGATTTGGACGAGATGCGAATCGAATCAAATTGAGGGGGGCGCCCATACACGCTTCTCACATGCGGATAGTGCGCTCATCATGGATCAGTAGACAAGACCCTTTTCCTAATTAGGGTCGACACTAGCAGGCCTCAAAACCACGCCGGGCCTCCTGCCGGTGCCTTATCAGCAAATTATTATTACCTCAAATTAACAGGTTGTTGTTTAACATCGAGCCCCAGAATATAATCAAATATGATAACAGAAAGTAACTGATAACAGACTCGAGCAAAAACAACCCTAAGCATGCTAGTAAGACACGGGCCTAAGCAACGGGGTTATAGGACTGGAGGTGAGGCAATATCAGGGTTCAGGGTATCATGTGATAGGTTCGTAAGAAGCAACGATACATATGGCTAGCAGAATAGACAATGGAAAGTATCGGTAACCAATGTTGAAAGGAACACAATGGTTCATGTGAGTGATAACTTGCCTGCAAACTCAGCAGCCTGGTACTGAGCTAGATCCTCAGAAGGGGTGTCGTAAGTATCGTCTGTCTCAACGTCGTCGTCTATCCGAGAAGAAGCAAACAAACAATATAGG
Organism: Alopecurus myosuroides; assembly: GCA_028641055.1. Taxonomy (NCBI): domain Eukaryota; kingdom Viridiplantae; phylum Streptophyta; class Magnoliopsida; order Poales; family Poaceae; genus Alopecurus; species Alopecurus myosuroides. Next base: position 14,374 of record JAPCYS010003893.1, on the reverse strand, counting down.
AAGATAAACAATCAATATCATGGCATAGTGCACAATCATGGGATGATGCATGTCAAGTTAATGGATGCATCATAATAAACTAGTTGACATGGTAACACAATTAAATGGACACATATGCAATTTGAGTTGCATATGAAAAGCCCATGAATTTTGGTTGAAACAATTGTTTTCCAATTAACCAACAGGTGAAAGTGGATTAGTATGATGCATGGATGAGGAAAACAACAAAATAACAACAATAGAACCAATTGGAGATGAGGTTTACCAATTTAGAAATTTATTTTTTAAGTTAGGGAATTTTTTGATTCCTTAAAGGGATTACACAAATAGTTGTTGTTTTCACCAATTTAAATTGTGCAAAATAAATAACAAAATTCATATTTGAAAAGATCATAAAATTTTGGGTGGATTACATGTTTCAATTATTGAAAAAGGGATTACAAAAATTTAATTATGAATTAAACAAGATTAAACAAGTTTTAAATGAATTTAAAACAAGTTTGAATATTATTTGAATTTTATTTGTTCCAAACATAAATTCAAATTCATATTTGAAAGGTTTATACTTTTCTAGTTTGAAAACATATTTTACATGTTCAAGAATAATTTATTTTGAGCAAGTTATGAATTTAGCAAATTTAAATGATTTAAACAAGGTTTAAACTATTTAAGCAATTTTAATTATTCAAACCATGAAACAAAATTTATATTTGAATAGGTGGTTTGAAATAGCATGGAAAACATATTTTATTTGCATTATTTGGATTAAGTACGAATTAGTTATGGATTTTATCAAATTACAAATGAATTGTTTGAATTCAAATTTGAAATGCATTTGGAAAATTCAAAACAGGAAACAATTGGTTTAAATAGATAGACAATTTAATTTGGATCAACACACATATTTTACTTTTATTATTTGGAGTTATAATTTAAAAGTTATAGGCAATTTAATTTGGAGGACCAATCTGTAATTTAAAAGGGCTTAGATTTAAAACAGAAAGTGCTGAAATTCTTTTTATACAGCGTAGACATCTACCCTAGGCACTGCCAGTGGGCCTAGGGCCAACGCGTGCATGCGTGGCAACAGCAGTGGCTGACAGGGGGGGCACCCTGTCAGCACTGCGCGAAAAAAAAGTTGGGGTTTTTCCCCGCAGGAGGGGGAATCGAACCCAGGACCCCTCGCTTGCGCGCACTGCCTGCTACCACTGTGGTGTTTCGTTCAGTTTTGTCAGATACAGGGACGCGGTGAGGTTATGGTTCCCCTGCGCGTTAACTGAATTTTTGCGCGCTGCTAACTGAACCTGACGGGAAACAACGCCGGTGGCGAGCCGCTACGCCGTGGTGGTGCTGCTGGGGTGTGCTGGAGGTGTGCGTGCTTGTGCTCGTTCGCGTTGCGGAGAGGAACAAGGAGGGAGGAGGTGGAGGCGTGCTCACCGCGATGTCGCCGTTGCAGAGGTGAGCTCGACGGCGGTGGCGACAGCGACGTGCTCGGCGGCGTGGTTCCAGCAGGCCTCCGGGGGAGTTAGGGTGTCGAATCGGTAGAGGGAGAGGTGGTGGTTTGATTCCAGGAGCTAGCTAGGGTGGTGGCGCAACGAGGTGGCGGGGAGCATCTCGGGTTCATACGGTGGTTCTCCGGCGAGGTGCAGAGAGAGGAGATCGGGGCAGAAAGGTGGCGATCGGCGGCGGAGCTCGAGGGAGAAAAGGTAGCCTAGGGTTTAGGGCTAGCTGCGGGGTCTAGAGGGGTAGATATAGGGGGCTAGGGCCTCGGATGGCCGTCGCCTGAGCGCGGCGGCGACGTGGCACCGCTGCGATCGCTGCCGTACGCGAGGAAGATGAGGAATAGAAGGGCGAACCGGTACCGGGCTGGAAAGAAAAGAAAAGGGCCGGGCTGCGCGGGGAGAAAAGGGAAAGGTGGGCTGGGCGCAGCCCACTGACCCTGGCGCTCGTTTCTGTGTTTAAAATTTTTCTCCTGTTTATTTTTTTCTGCAGAAAATGAAAATGGAAGAGAAAGATGAGATTTTGAATTAGGAAAATTTTGGGAAAATTTGGGTGGGTTAAATAGGTCAACAGCAAACACTTGGCAACTTTGATTTTCAAAAAATTTCAAAATAACTTGCTGTTTGTGATTTAACTCAAATTTGTAAGAAATTGCTTATTAAGTGATTATAAATGAAAACAAACCTTTTAGTAGGGTGAACCCTATTGTTTAATTGGATTAAATGCTTATAATTGTTTGGTAATTTTCATATTTTCAACTTGGGTGCTGTTTGTAAAATGTATTTGAATTTTTGAATGTGATTTGGAATTAATTGATTGATTAAAACCATCATTTTAATAGTTGAGCATTATGAAAACAAATTGGTTGTTTTTATTTTTTTTATTTAAAAGGTTGTAACAGAGCAAGTATGAAATAAATGTTTGGATAATGTTTGAATTTGAATTGTGAAAACAGAGAAAAACAGATGCAAACCAAAAGAAAACAAAGTAAAACAAATGCAAACAACTTAATGAATATGATGACATGATGCAAAACTTTAATTAAACAAGAAACAAACATGCTAGGGGTGTTTTTTCATACTTGGGATGTTACAGCTATTCGCATCTTCGATTTTTTATATGCTATAAAAAACAGGTATACACCCCAAACACACGGGAGCTACGCCTAGCCAGCATAAAAATAATTCTCTCAACACAAGGTATAACAAGGGAAACACCTTATAAACACCTTCAAAAATATATCGAGTGAGCTATATAGAGTTTACAGGGCTTAAGCTTTCAAAGACATTACAACCAGAATACAGGATATCTACATCCTACAATTACATCTGACGACGAGCAGTCGTCTCGGCAAGCAGCCGATCAATCTCCTTAGAAGTCAGTCGAATAATATCCTCCGCTGCAGGATGAACGACTACATAATGAGGAGAAAAATCGACTGGAGCATCAGGAAGCCTAGCCACAGAGTTAAAGTTGATCTCAGGATGCCACACCCAAACAAAGGCGAGCGCTACTTGAGATCCGCAGATATACTACTGGCGGACACACTCGCGTACTTCTGCTACTCGATCAAAAATCCTTAGCAAAGTGCTCAACCCTTCTGGAACAGTACCCAGCGGATAGAACGTCTTGTGCACAGAAGAAAGGGCTTCGCGACATGATTCGATAAGTATCTTCGCCTGGCCATCCCGATACTCCAAGTTGGCCAAAATAAAGCCTCGACTGCGGTCAGACCAGAAATTGTTCGCATGCGGCTTCAAGCTAGCCGGTTCATGGACAATATGATTGTCCACCCAGTGAGTTTCACAAGGTCTGTCAGGCTCAACAACTACAAATTCAGAAGAAACAAGTCAAATTGAAAAGGAAGAAAACATCAAAGTGCTAGGGGGCTCGCAAGTTTACAAAGCATGTCTCTTGCAACGGCGGCCAGCTCCTCCATCACAAACTGCTCACACTCAGCCGCAAGTTTCTGTTTTAATTTGGCCACATCAGCCACTCCCCGCAAAGCCTTTAGTTTGCGTTCTCCATCTGCAATACGGTCACGGAGTGAGGAGAATGTGCTGGCGGCAGCAACAAGGGAATTCACCTGCAAAGTAGACCCACTCGAAGACTCTGCGCTGGGATCAAGCACCTGGAAAAGAAGCAGAAGCAAGTTCAGGAAAACAGCAAGGCCCCACTCGACAAAACACACCACCCATCTATCGGGTGCTCGGGGGCTACTCCTATCGGGAGCACATAACAGCGAAATACAACAATCGGGCACTGAAGATTTCAATGAACACGGGAATACATCCCAAGGTTCATTACATCGACAAACCAAAACAAATTTAAACTAGCCTAAGGGGCTGCAGAAGTATTGCCACTCGCAGCAGGCTGCCCCCCGCGACCAGCACGGGCAAGCATTTCAGAAAGCTTCTTGGCAAGGGCTTCAGCTTGAGGGCCAAAGGGAAGAAGCGCTACCTTTTTGCCCAAGGCGTCGTAGGGAAGACTCGAGAATACCTTCTCCGGGTCATCCGTGACTCCGTGCGCCAGCGCAAATTGGATAGCCGTCCTAGCTCCGCACTCAGACTGGGTGACTGAATAATTCTGGAGAAGATTTTCATCGTCCAGGAACATTTTCAGAAGGCCTCCCAGCGTTGGCGGAGCCGCCACATCCACCAGCAGGCGCTCGTGGAACTGCGTCAACACTCGGGTGACTTCACCAACGAGGGAGCAGATTCCACTCGCATGCTTCTGGAGGTGGGCGTAGGAATCCATCAGGGCGTCCCAATCGTTGGCTCCCAGGCAGCTCCAGTGCAACGCCAAGGACATCTACGAAAAGTACACCGTAAATTTGCGAGATAGCCAATTAAAATGCATTGCAACGGAAGAACAGTCAAGTATGGCTTACCTGCAAACTTTTGGGCCAGATGGCGGATCATGCTAACAAGATCGCTATCATGTTTGGCACCAGCCTCCTCCAATTGCTTCAGCGCCTCTTTGGCCTCGACAAGCTTCCCTTCAAAATCAGCTGAATGCTTGCGAGAGGACTCTAGCTCCTTTCGGGTGGACTCAAACTCAGCCTCAAGGGTTTTCACCCGAACGACAGCTTCGGCTTTTTTGTCCTTCAGGCGGGTGACTTGATCTACAGAGCAACGACTACAACTTAAGCAACTATCGAGATCAACGGAAACAGTAAAATGGAGCGGGTTAACCTACCTTGAAGAGACCGTCCGTCCTCGACAAGTCGATCACGATCCACCCGAAGGGAAACGCAATCCGACTCAGCTGAAAGCACTCGGCGACCGATGGCAGCAAGAGAGTCGAGAAGAGACTGCAAAAGCACGAGACAAAAATTCAAGTTAGGGGCAAAATCTCTTGAGCCTATTCACAATTGTACACAGTCGAGTATAGCCTCGGGGGCTACTCCCATCGGGAGCACTGCCGTGCACCCAACAAAATCAAGAAAAGAGAGGAAGGAAAAAAGCTTAAATTTGAGTCTGTGGCCAATCGCAAGCGACTAACCACGGCCTCGGGGGCTACTCCCATCGGGAGCACTGTCGTGCACCCGATAGAAATCATGATCAAACAAAGCAGAAAATACGGAAGAGGTGACAAAATTTACCTGGCCTTGCGTGGTGGACAGAGGATCCGCTGAGCTACCCGAAACTTCTTTGCTCGCCGAAGCCCCACCCGCGAAGCCAGGCAACCCGTAATCTGGAGCAACAGCTGCCTGTGCTGGACTCGGAGACTTTTGGGTGGCCTTTGCAACTGGAGTTTCACCCGCATCCGCTTCTTTTCTCTTCACAGAAGGAACAGAAGAAGCATACTGGCCGGGCCTGATGGTTTGAAGGCTGCTATGGAAGAAAAAACATCAAGCAAAGGCATAAGGAAGAGGAAAAAGATTCTCGACTAAAGGACAACGCAAAAAAGAAACTTACTCATCCTCGTCGTCACATCCAGCATATCCACATTCCAGGCGCTAGGAACGTTTGGCTTGAAGCTCAGAGGACGAAGCATGTTTAGAGGCGCCACATGGAGAGGCTCGGTCGCCTTGCCGGATCCGCCACCCAAGGAACTGTCTTTGGAAGTGGCTTCATCATCCCCCTGCCTGCAACGCTTGCGATGATGGAGCTGATCGCTACCCGACTCTTCCACGTCGTCCGAAGAGCCGTGCTCGAAGCTCGAGTCGGCTTCAGCGACACTGGTGTTGAGAGGGGTCTCAACATTGCTCGCTAGGAGGTCTGAGGCATCTTCGGCCGAGACTGGCGGGTAGCATGTTTCTACTTTCAAACTCTACGAAAGAAGAAGAAGAAGAAGAAGAAAAGAAGAGAAACCTCAATCGACAGATTTTTGGATGGCAAAAAGAATAAAACAGAGACGAGAAGAAAACTTACCTCGGCTAGAGGGGGCTCCAAAGCCTCGAATGGATCAAGAGAGTAGGTGACGAAGGGCTCGCCTACCTTCAGCTTGGTGATAGCCGCAATCTTCTTCTCGAATTCGGCATTCGAGAGGATATCTTGGCAGACGCGGCTAGGGTCTTGAAGGCCCTTATACTCCCACATAGTCGACAGTCTCTCTTGAAGAGGGTGGATCCTACGCCGAAGGAAGACGCTCGCCAGGTGCAAGCCATTCAACGCGACCCCCATTGTCTAGTTATGATGCTGATGATTATGATGGTGATGATGATGATGACGATGACGATGATAATGACAATGATTCTTTAATGGAGAAAGGTAAAATGATTCACAATATCCTTTATGAGGATAAAGATGCTTGTGACAAATTTCCTAGAAATCATTATAGCATTTGATAGGCGCAATATCACCATTAAGGATTTGGAAACATGCATTGACGCGTGTTATAGCCGCGAGCGTGATTATTCCAATGAAATTGCAAAACTAGAGGAATCTCTTGTAGAAGAACAAACCACGAATGAATCTTCTGAAGAGACTTTTACTCAAGAGTTACTAAAACTAAAGGACTCTCATGATAGAAATCTTGAGGTGGTTAATTGTCTTAAAACTAAAAATGATGAGCTAAAAGTTGCACATACTCAACTTAAAGCTTCATATTCAAAAGGGCTTGCCAAGTTGCCTTCTCCTATTTCTATTAATAATTATGCTTGTGCTACTAACTCTATTTCTTGTGAAGCGTCTACATTGAAGGAGAATGTTGAGCTAAGAGCTCAACTTGAGTTGCTAACTAGCAATTATGGGAAATTGGAAGAAAGTCATGAAAATCTCTTAATCTCTCATGAGGATCCTTTAGTCTCACATGACAAGCTAAATTTAGATCATGAGGCTATTACTACCAAGGTGATATCTTGTGAGCCTCATGTGTACATTAGCACAAACTCTACTCAAAATTCTATTTTGTCTCGTGCTAGTACTATTAATTCATTCACTCATAATATCGCTACATCTTGTGATGAATTGCTTTCCATGCCTTGTTGCTCTAACAATGAATCATATACTTCCTCTATTACTTGTGTTTCTACTACCCATGCAGAGTAAATAAGAGAGCTCAAGGTCCAATTCGCTTCTTCGAAGAAATACTTGGAAAAGCGTCATGGGAAGTCCGCGCTTGACAACATGTTGAGTGTGCAAAGATTACCCAATGACAAGAGTGGACTTGGATTCAAGTACAATAATAACAATAAGTCCAATATCAAGAAGAATCATACAATCAACAAGAACAAGGGCCAATAACAAGTCAAGAATTTGTCCAAGATTGTTTGCTTCAAGTGCAAGGTTGAAGGGCACCATGTTAGGTCTTTCCCATTAAAGAAGAAGCCTCTTAGTGAGAAGCAACAAGTTAAGCGGCCGCAAGTTCAATCTCATGCTCAACCTCAAGATGAAGAAAGGCCTCTTACCAAGAAGAATCAAGTTAGAAATCCTCAAGTTGAGAAATCAACTAAGAAGATAGGAGGAAGCCGATGTTGCTACTTATGCCGTGAAAATCGCCACGTCGCTTCCTCATGCACTAATGGTACCTTATCCAACCCTATCATTATTGATGATGTTTATTCCCTTCGGAAGGATAAGGTTGGCAATGTGTTTTACAAATATGTTGGCACTAAAAGTGGTGTCAAGAAACAAACCATTTGGGTTGCCAAGCCTATTATGACTAAACTCTTAGGACCCAACTTGGTTGGGGACCAACAAGCTAAAACTTGATCAATAGGTGTTGTTGGGGGGCATTGGAGATTTGGCTATCTTATGAAGAATTAAGGGATCTTCATCAATTATATTTACTCAAGCCAGTTCATTTGTATCATCATATATATATCTTATATCCAATGTGTCTCCTTGCGGTAATTTGTATTTAAATTATATACATTGAAAGTTGCTTGCCCCTTGCATGTGTTAGTTTTGTATCTAGCATGTGTTTGTTTATGGTGTGCTTACTAATTACATATCTTGAGTAATCTAGTATGTCTTTGTAGGTTTGCACTCCATGTACTTGTTTGTTTTGTGTTGAGCCTTTATTGCAATTTATGATTAATTTAGTTGCCTCTTTTGAGAGATTAATGAACTATCTCATCTTGGGGGAGTGATGTGGTTTGCCAGCTCACAATCCTAAAATATGTATACATGAAGTATATCACTTATTATTAACGTGACAAGATTATATAGTCTCCATGTGTTATTTCATTCTCATGAGAAATTCAAATTTTACAATGTTCATTAATTATCTCTTATTTGGTTTTACTTGCCTCTTGTTGCAAAGAAATGGATTATCATATTATGGGGAAGTAATAAGCTATGTGCATATTATTGTGAACATGTGAGTTAGTGCCACTTAGAATTGATATTCTAAATTATCTTATTACTACGTGGCATGATTAGCTCAAACAAGTTCCATACTTGCTTAAATGAGTTTTTGTATCTCATGTTTTGGTTTCTTGAATTTGAGAGAGTTTCTTCGTGCGGTGTTCCTCAAATGTGCACTAGTATGTATTATTTGGGAAACCGGTTGCTTCAAGATATATTAAGAATTGCTTTGCATGATCATTTGACTAGCTGAAGCCACCAAGAATCTCTATGTAAGCATGGTAATTAACTCATATCCTTTTCCATAAGATTTTGTGTTTGAACATGATCATAAATATTTTTTCAATATACCACCAAAAAATAACACCGTACCCTCCTTGTCCTTGGACAAGTGAAAACCATATTTGTGGTAGAAGTTATTGATCATATTTACATTGCGCTTGGCTTCCATTTGTATTATAGACGAGAAATAGTTTTGTATAAACTCTTATTGTCTTCCTTGCCTCTTGATGATCTATGTGTTATAATCAAACATAATTCTAGTGTAATGGTTGTAAGAAAAGCGAGGATCCCCTTATAGTGCTTTTGTATTAAAATTCAAACATCTAGATAATGTACAAGTCATTGGAGAGCTAGATTACTTCCTTTAGAACACTATATTTTCAATTGGATCTTCTTGCCACTAAATGAAAGTTTCTAGTGTATGCGTGTGGAGAGTGATGATCCCATTTGTGTGCAAAATTCAAAAATCATACATAGACCATGGGGGGAGCTATCATAGATTCTTTTTGAACACTAGTTATCATCAATTTATATTAGATCTTTTTAAATGGTATTTTAATAAATATCTTGTGTGTTTGTGGAAGGCACAACTTTTCTTTTTTAGTACTTTGTGCCATCATAAAAAGTGTAGAGGGCTTGGTTATCTCATTCCTTGTTTTGCATTCTATTGTTTTGAATGAGATAAGTCTTTGAGCATATTTTATATAGTCATCTTCTATGTTCATTTGTTTTGCTATGATTCCCTCAATTGGTATTAATTGAAGTTTGATATCTCACTCATAGATATTTGCTTCAATTGACATCTCTTGGAATTCGACATGGTTCATTTGATGTCTATTAGGATCTCAATATTTTACTCCTTGATGCATTTTTATTTAGTATCCCCCAAGTGATAAGTATTTCCTTTGGTAGTTTATTTTTACATGGTATATTTTCTAATTGGTATCTTATCAATCATGAGTTGATTTCTTTTTGGTTCCGATTGGTATCTCCTTTCATGTGTTGACGTGGACCTTTGATATAATTTGGACAATATTTATGTCGTGTCATGCCTTTGTGTGCATATCTTGGTTTACTAGGTGTTTTGTCCAAATTACATCGCTTTTGATTCTTGAAAGTGATTGCATTCATAATTACTAATGTATATGTTATGGCATGTTTATCTTCCTTGATCCAATATTTATATAGAATAATATCCATCAATCCTAAATTGGCTAAGATGTTCATGATATTCAATTTCATATCTATATGCCCATATTCATGTGGATTGTATCCTATATATTGTAGTTTGTCTAACTACTTTGGACCCAATGAGTTTGGGGACCATTTTTGTACTTAATTATGTTTTAGGTACATTTGGTATGGACTGGGTGCTTGCCTCATTCACAAAGAAGGTGTTATCACTAATTCTTATTGGAGTCAAGCTATGATGATGGATGAATTCTTATATAGTACAACATCACCAATGCTACCTCGGTACCAAGTATGTACCTCATGCATATACTCTAACATTTCAACCTTTTGTAGGTTGTATCATGGCATGAAACATATTTACTCCTTGTGATACTTGTTGTTTTTATTAAAACGTCCCAACTATCTATTTTTCCCTTATTGATGTTTGTGATGTCTTTGATGTGTTTTTGTTGGAAGGTCATTCATATCCTCTAAGATAAAAAAAAATTAAAGCTATGTGTTATGCTTTCAAGGAAAGATCTTATTGTCGTCTTTATGTCTTCAAATTGGATATCTCGCTCTTTCTCTTTCTAACTATATTGTGTGTACATGTTTCTTTATGGATGTACATCATCATGATTGTGGTCTATTTAGAAACTTATACACATGATAAGAATTACGTGTCTTATTGGTATCCTAATGGTTCGGTGTCCATACTTTTATTGGTAATTCTCTTATGGCTTCAACCACCACTCTTGCTCCAAGTGATATGCCTTGTTTTTCCTTTATGATCACTTGCACTTGTTTTGAGTTTTGAACAACAGTGGGGGAGTTATGGTTCCATTTTTGTGCACTTTGCATTCAAAATGCAATATTTCTAAATCATGCACTAATATTGGGGAGCTCCTCTATTTTCTTTAAAAACACTCATTTTCTCAAATCATAATATACCTTGTTCGTTTGGTTTGTTGGATCTTTTTTATTCTTCCTTCTCTTTAGGAGAATATTAGATTTGTATACCATCTTATTTGAAATCTTTGGATCCTCGGTATAGTTCCTCCCATTATTCATCATTGGATAAGTGTATTTGATTTCACTCATATTATGAGAAGTGCACATCCTACGGAGAAACCCTTACTATATTGGCCATCTAAAATTTCTATGATCCCATTTTGGAAATGGATGCTAATGGGGGAGAAAGTTTAGAGGGTTTAAGGAATTTTGGTTTTTTATAGACTTTGGTTTTGTTCTTAAGCATTTGCCTTTCACGCTCATGCATTCTTGCTTGTTTATTTGGATGTTGGTAAAATTCATTATATAAACCCTCGTAAAAGAGTTTTTCATCAATTACCAAAATGGGGGATATGAGAGCATGGTTCCTGATGAGGATGATAACCCAGTAGGTTAACGCCAAGGTGTAACTCGGCCCAAAGGGAGCTGCGCAAGACCCGGCTTAAGAGAAGGAGTTTCTAGAAGGCCCAAGATGTTGGCCTCGTAACCCGGATTGTGGTTTTGATAAGGAAGCTTAGGGTTGTAAGCGGTACCCGGGTAGGACTCGAGTTTGCCTTGGACAGGAAGCCAGGGGTCTGGATATTATATAAGTCGGCTCCTAGGGTTAGATTAGACAGGTACGAGACGCACATGTTTTACTAGCTATTCGAGTATCCTTTGTAACGCGAGAGTTGAGATAATATATTCAGATCGGAGACTCGGCGACTTGATTGCCGGCTACCAGATCACTTATCACCATGATTTCTCCTGAGCGAAACCCTCTCCCAAACACCAGAGTCGAATTGCCCCAAGATAAGTTACCCCCGGTAACGTCTGCCGTGATTATCCCACGACAGTTGGCGCCCACCGTGGGGTCTGCGTCCAAGGGTGTTTACATCACGGGAGAAGCTCGGGAGAACATGAAGAACCTCGTCATCGGCGAGATCTACACCAACCTCGACGGAGAGAAGATGGTGGACAATTTTGGCTGGGGGCCAGAGTCGGATCTGCTCAAATCCGGATATGTCGTTACGATCGGCCGGGTCAACGTCTTCATCGGCATGGTACGTACGTCTGGTTCAACCCCTGACGATTTTGGATTTGATTCTGTGTCAGGAGAGGCCACCTGCGTTCAGTCGGATGGAGAAGAATCGGTCGGGACAGTAGACCCGATAGAAGAGCCCACCACGAAGAGGGAACAGCCGGAGGAGCCGGCATGGACCCCGCGTGGCCGGGTCATGAGGGAAGATGATACCGAGTCTATCCTACACCTGCTGGAGGACCGGTACAAGGAGGATAGCTGTGATGAGGAAGAGTATGAGTCTTCACCAAGCATCGCGCGCCAGGTCGCGGTCTACACGGCCCCTGCAACCAATCTCAATCAGGGGGACGTGACTACGGCCGCAGTTGGAGCGGCGCGAGCGGTGGCCCAATAGCAAAATCCGGTTGACGGAAATCCGGTTCTGACCCGGTCGACGGAGATCGGCCTCGGTCACTTCGGCGCGGATAGCGAGTTGCAAGCGAATATGTTTGGATCATGGCGAACAGGACGCCAGGAGCGGGTCCTTCAAACCCACAACACCCCGCCCTGTTCAGTAACAATCTGATCCTGGATCCCACGGTGCTAGCTACTGTGATAACCCCAGAAAACGCCGCGGCGCGTGCCAGGGATCTGGATGTGGCGCGCCGTGCATTGGAGCAGCAAAGGAGAGATGTGAAAGCAGAAAAGCAAGGGATAGCCACACGCCAACGTGAGCTGGATGCATTGGAGAACCGGCTCCGGGTTGAGACATCTAGGGCGCATCAAAGATACCAGACGAGGTTACCGGCAACGGGTGGAGTCATAAAACCCGCCACGCTATTCATCACGCCCCAGGATCAGCCGATTCCGGCTGTGAATCAGGAAACTGTGCACCAGCCTGCGACTGGGGGAGGACAGCCGGCAAACGTGCATGCCGGTTTACCCACATTGCAGACTGGAGTCACTGTTGGCAACACAGCACCACCACCACCACCATCACGATTTTGCACGCCGCCAGGACACTTCAACAACCCCATGGACAATGTATACGCAGCAACAATTGCATTGAATCAGATCCCCGTAAGAGAGTCACCCCACGCGGAGGAGACCCGGCGGGCGATAGATCTATTGCACACCGCAGTGGCACAACAAGTTAACTACCCGGATAATAGGAGTGGAATGCATGGGACGCCATATATCAGCCGGCAACATGCCAATACCGGTAATATTCAAACAAGTTCGGCGCGACGGAGGGCAGAGCAGCAGCAAATGCCGCCTCCTCCCCGCGTTCAGGCAGCACCAGCAGCATCAGCAGCACAAGCTATTGTGGATAGCTCCAGAGCCAGGCGAGCCGCGGCCGGGTCTGCGGTGCACGGACCAGCAGCAGTACCACGTCCAGCCGTACCCCCCGCTGGATTGCATGTTTCCTGAGTAAGGCCAGTACCAACTAGTCTTGCTGGGCCCAAGTGTCTGTCGGATAACACTAGGGCTGAGCATTACCCGGCTAAATTCAAGGAACCGGGCAAAGTAGTGAATTATGAGCCGACTATGGATCCAGAAACATGATTGAGCAGCTATGAGATGGCTATGTCGATTCGCAACGCATCTGAAAATCTTCAAGCCAAGTTCATGTACTTAATGATGTCAGAAGGAGCGGCAAAGTTGTGGTTCAACAATTTACCTGAAGGATCTATCAAGTAATGGGGTGAGTTAAAAACGGCGTTTATCAAGCACTTTCACAGAACGTGCAGGAAATTGTTTACTATAGATGATCTAGAACGGTGTGTGCAAAAGAAGGGAGAGTCGGCGCGTAGCTGGGTGCGCTGGGTTATGGAGATACTGCATTCGTCCACGGATATTCAACCAAAGGATGCATTACAAGCTATGGCAAAGACATGCAAGTATACGCCCTTAGTGCAAAACCTAACTCGCATGAAATCTAGTCGAAATGCTTCAGAGGTTACGATGGGAGAGCTAATGGATGCATGCAACAAGCACGCTGCTACGGATACCACAGAGGAGGATGTCGATGATAAGAAAGCAAAAGCAAACACGAGCAATAATGGAAGAACCGGCAATGGGTCAACGCCGGGTAACAATGGAGGTAACAATGGAAACAACCAGAATAAGCACCCGTTTGAGGGAAGTTCCGAGTTTGTCGCCAGTACAGAAGCCGGGTATTCGAGACCTAGAGCAGAAGGAAATTTTAACGGAGGAAACCATAACGGAGGAAACTACCAGGGGCCACGAGGCCGGTAACAACTGGGATGTCTTCAGAATGGCGTGCCCGAAACACATCAGGAACGGAAGGCCGGCTAACCACTCATTGGAGCAGTGTGTGGATTTAGAGAGATGGAAGAACGAGGAAGTAAACAAAGCTATGCGAGGTGCAGGCCGGGGAGGAGGACCGGGTCCAGGTGGAAACCCGGGCAACGGCCCACCCCCAGCAGGCAACCCAGGAGGTGGTAATCCGGGTAATAACCAGGGTGGAGCTGGAGGTTTCCAAGCTAACCCCAAGCAGTTGGGACAATATCACGTACACACTACAGGAACTTCCAACAAGGACAAAAGGATACTCAAGAGAGCAGTGAACGCGGTCAATTCAGCTGTTCCAAGGTACTTAAGATGGTCGGATCAAGAGGTGACGTGGAGC
>JAPCYS010001687.1:0-50808 GCA_028641055.1 Alopecurus myosuroides | reverse complement strand
ACAAGAAATATGCTGATACACGACGCTCTATTTTCGTCACTAAATCGTCACTATAGTTCGTTCATGACGATCCAATGACGAAAAACAAATCGTTGAAAACCGAGCGTCAGAAATTAACCACAACGACTATTTTGTACAAATCGTCATGAACGTCTACGACGATTTTAGACCGTCGTAATATTACGACGATTCAAAATCGTCATGCGCAGTCCGACCAGGCCACATCAGCTCCGACGTGGCCAGTCCTACGTGGGAAAATCATGACGAAAGAAAATCGTCGTGGATCGAAACCAGCCCAATCCATTTGAGTGATCTGCATGGGCTAGGCCCAACAATTTTAGCTTTTTCATGGGCTAGGCCCAATAATTCTAGCTTTTTTTTTCTTTTCTAGTACGTGGCCTTTCTGGTCATTTTTTGGGCCTTCTCTGTTCACAACACTTTCAACTTTCGGGCCTTGGCCATTTTAATGAAAATTTTCTATTTTATTCAGCCCATTAGGGGGACAAATATAATTCGGCCATATCTTCCAGTTAGGGCTTTGTTTGCAGTATAGGTACTGAATAATAACACATATTGGGACTCTTTAGGTACACACTAAAGACACACATTTTTTCAAACACTTACTTTTTTCCACGTATGAGTTCTCAATCAATAACTAGAATCAGTCAATTACATCATATAATAGAGAGATGGAATGGCAAACACGGTATAACAAGCTCTAAAACTGACTAATTAATACAACGACAGAATAACAAGCAACAGGTTTCTTCAAACTTCTTCAACATGTTGCTCCTTCCATAGCATGAATTTCTTCATCCTATAACTCCTGTAAATGAGAGGGAACATCAATATTATTTAGACAATATATAGGCAATGGCATGACCACACAGATATATCTAAAATTCTAAATATTAAATCTATGATTAAAATCACATGCCAACCACTAATATAGATCCTAAGATCAGCCACTAATTAAGACATGAAAGATTATATTAAGAGTATAGGAAAGCACATATAAATTCAACTAATAGCTAGTCTCAAGAGATAGAGATAGTTATTTAACAAGGCCTAACATAATGAAAAAGTAGCTATTATACATATACATATCTGAAGATCAGCCAGTAAAAACACAAAAACCAACAGAACAGGTTTAAGTTCTCACAATTCATGACTTACCACAATGTACATTGCAGGAAACTGAACTAGAACAAGATGGATGGGATTTTTCTAGCGCCTGGTGTACCACGCCAGCTCCTCAACTCCAGTATTCCAGCTCCTTTGACAGACTGAAACAAGAATACTCTCGAATAAGTTCAAACTTATAGAAACAATGCAAGCTGAATTTCTTTAACCTGGAATCGGCTTTATATTGTTACAGGCACACAAATCACACCACCAGCAATTCAGTTTCAGCAATAGAACAAAACAGAAGTTCTAATACATACCATCATTAGAAAAAAGTGGTATATATCTATGCATCCATTGCATGCAGATCCAATTATTTGACACAGACAAAAATCGAGAGTATTGTGCTGTTGAACAAGACAAGTACTAGGCAAATATTATTCAAGAAATCTCATATAGTATGAATTAAGACAGGAAACAATCAGACGTTGAGTTGTGAAAGCATGCAGTGAACCAAAGCGAAAACCCATGCTAATTTTATTTAATTGAACAACCCGTGGCAATGCAGCATTTTGATGTATTGCAATATATGCACAGTGTTGTTCTGCTTTACCACAACGGCACCAGCGAGACGACGCCCTATTTTTCTAATGGTGAAGCCTATCAAAGAATGTGGCAACACTGTAACACAGATTTAAACACACCTAGAATCAGTGTTCTGAGTAAGATAAAGTACGGTTCTGCTTCGGCACAAAAGTGTCCCAGGTAAGGATGCTGGAGATGCTGACCTCGAAGAACTTGTCGTCGTTGTGGATGCTGGAGGTGCTGAACTCGCCACCGATGGATGAACACAACTCCAGTAAGGATCAAGTACACTTCCTCTGATGCATCAAAACAACATTTAGAGCTGGCAATTAGAACTGAAATACAACAAGAAGATAAAAAAAAAATGATTTCAGCAAAATCAAAACTGATGATCAGAACTGAATAATAGTGCAGCAGATTTGGCTCTCAGCATGGAGGTACATCACCAAATTAATCAAGATTGATGTTGGAGTTTCTCTATGAGTATTCATGATTATAGTTTGTTATTTAACAATGGGAATTATTGGCTCTTAGTAAACATCATATACAACTATTAACTCACCAATTCTGCTAAGTAGAGACAATCAAAATAATCAGTTAACTTGAAGGCATTCAGTAGGAAAACAAAACAACAAATATCATATGGCACATATGAATAGCTTTTAGGACACATTTTTAGTATTTAATTCAATGTTTAATCTCTTTAGCAGCCATTTCAAAAAATGAAATATATCAAACAGACTCATAGCATTGTGAGTTACTCAGCCAAGATCGTCCATAAAACATGATTCCTTTTTTGCGGTCATGACCAATTAACACAGAAAAGATCGTCCATTACTTACGCAAGCCAACCAGTCAACACAAGACAATAACAGAGTACCACGGGGCACTACTGATGTAAAAAAAAAATCTTGCAAAAAGGCTGCATCTCCTCAAGCATTGTGAGTTACTCAGCCAAGCAAGTCGATTCAGCTTGGTGAATAGAATTAAACGACCTATTATATAGAACAATTATATAGAATTGCAGTACAGATCAATCTGCTAAGCTATATACCTTCTTGAAGCAGAGCTTGGAGAGGAAGTTGTGACCCTCGGGTTCAGGAAGTCGCCGCCCTCGATCCGGTGGATGAGCGGATCCTGAGGCGTTGCTGTTGAAGAGGAGGGGGACCCGGCGGCGTCCTTGTGGGAGAAGAGGGGATCCCGTGGCGGCCATCTCGGAGAGGAGGATCCCACGCCAAGGCTTGCTGCGGTGCTGATACCAGGCCAAGTAAAATTCTAAATATATTATGTCATATTTTATCTACAAATAACAAACTTACTACCTCTCAATATCTCAAAATACACCTCTTTCGAAAAAGACAAATTTCTGCCGATTCTGGTGAAACCGGGCCAAATTTGAACTACATGTGCCTCATAGTTTGCTCATGATTTTTTGTAAAAATCATTTTTAGGTACAAACTTACCTATTTCAATAGAGATGTACCAAGATTTACTCAATATTCAACACCTAGGTACGAACGGCCATGTCCCCCGTTCTTACCGTTTTCCGAAACCGGTTTTGAAAATTCCAGAAAATTCAAAAAAACTCGAAACGATGCAAGATCTTCGCCTGGTGTTGTTATATATGTCCTAGTATCCACCAAAAATAATAAACTTCGAAGACAATTTGGTGGAAAATGTGTTCACAAAAATGAGCTATCTCGTACGAAGATTCATGGCTTTCGGGCGAAATGACGGATGTTTTGGCCACATCCATGGCATAGTTTGTTGAAATGTGACCATGTTCCGCAGAAAGATGCATATTGGTGCAACTAACAATGTTCACGAAGAAAGTTTTATTTTTCGTTGAATAAAAATACCATTTTCCATTTCCGGAGTGTCAAAACTGGGTTTTTTTGTGAAGCACATACACAAAATATGTTGCAAAAATTTACAAAGTAAAATTCTAAATATATTATGTCATATTTTATCTACAAATAACAAACTTAATACCTCTCAATAGCTCAAAATACACCTCTTTCGAAAAAGACAAATTTCTGCCGATTCCGCTGAAACCGGGCCAAATTTGAACTACATGTGCCTCATAGTTTGCTCATGATTTTTTGTAAAAATCATTTTTAGGTACAAGTACCTATTTCAATAGAGATGTACCAATAGTTCATCAATATTCAACACCTAGGTACGAACGGTCATGTCCCCCGTTCTGACCGTTTTCCGAAACCGGCTTTGAAAATTCCAAAAATTCAAACAAAACTCGAAACGATGCAAGATCTTGCGTGGTGTTGTTATATATGTCCTAGTATCCACCAAAAATAATAAACTTCGAATAAGACAATTGGTGGAAAATGTGTTCACAAAAATGAGCTATCTCGTACGAAGATTCATGGCTTTCGGGCGAAATGACGGATGTTTTGGCCACATCCATGGCATAGTTTGTTGAAATGTGACCATGTTCCACACAAATATGCATATTGGTGCAACTAAATTTTCACGAAGAAAGTTTTATTTTTCGTTGAATAAAAATACCATTTTCCATTTCCGGAGTGTCAAAACTGGGTTTTTTTGTGAAGCACATACACAAAATATGTTGCAAAAATGTACTAAGTAAAATTCTAAATATATTATGTCATATTTTATCTACAAATAACAAACTTACTACCTCTCAATAGCTCAAAATACACCTCTTTCGAAAAAGACAAATTTCTGCCGATTCTGGTGAAACCGGGCCAAATTTGAACTACATGTGCCTCATAGTTTGCTCATGATTTTTTGTAAAAATCATTTTTAGGTACAAAATTACCTATTTCAATAGATATGTACCAAGATTTAATCAATATTCAACACCTAGGTACGAACGGCCATGTCCCCCGTTCTTACCCTTTTCCGAAACCGGTTTTGAAAATTCCAGAAAATTCAAAAAAACTCGAAACGATGCAAGATCTTCGCCTGGTGTTGTTATATATGTCCTAGTATCCACCAAAAATAATAAACTTCGAATAAGACAATTTGGTGGAAAATGTGTTCACAAAAATGAGCTATCTCGTACGAAGATTCATGGCTTTCGGGCGAAATGACGGATGTTTTGGCCACATCCATGGCATAGTTTGTTGAAATGTGACCATGTTCTGCAGAAAGATGCATATTGGTGCAACTAACAATGTTCACGAAGAAAGTTTTATTTTTCGTTGAATAAAAATACCATTTTCCATTTCCGGAGTGTCAAAACTGGGTTGTTTTGTGAAGCACATACACAAAATATGTTGCAAAAATGTACAAAGTAAAATTCTAAATATATTATGTCATATTTTATCTACAAATAACAAACTTAATACCTCTCAATAGCTCAAAATACGCCTCTTTCGAAAAAGACAAATTTCCGCCGATTTCGCTGAAACCGGGCCAAATTTGAACTACATGTGCCTCATAGTTTGCTCATGATTTTTCGTAAAAATCATTTTTAGGTACAAAAGTACCTATTTCAATAGAGATGTACCAATAGTTCATCAATATTCAACACCTAGGTACGAACGGTCATGTCCCCCGTTCTGACCGTTTTCCGAAACCGGCTTTGAAAATTCCAGAAAATTCAAACAAAACTCGAAACGATGCAAGATCTTCGCGTGGTGTTGTTATATATGTCCTAGTATCCACCAAAAATAATAAACTTCGAATAAGACAATTTGGTGGAAAATGTGTTCACAAAAATGAGCTATCTCGTACGAATATTCATGGCTTTCGGGCGAAATGACGGATGTTTTGGCCACATCCAAGGCATAGTTTGTTGAAATGTGACCATGTTCCACACAAAGATGCATATTGGTGCAACTAACAATGTTCACGAAGAAAGTTTTATTTTTCGTTGAATAAAAATACCATTTTCCATTTCTGGAGTGTCAAAACTAGGTTTTTTTGTGAAGCACATACACAAAATATGTTGCAAAAATGTACTAAGTAAAATTCTAAATATATTATGTCATATTTTATCTACAAATAACAAACTTACTACCTCTCAATAGCTCAAAATACACCTCTTTCGAAAAAGACAAATTTCTGCCGATTCCGGTGAAACCGGGCCAAATTTGAACTACATGTGCATCATAGTTTGCTCATGATTTTTTGTAAAAATCATTTTTAGGTACAAAATTACCTATTTCAATAGATATGTACCAAGAGTTAATCAATATTCAACACCTAGGTACGAACGGTCATGTCCCCCGTTCTTACCGTTTTCCGAAACCGGCTTTGAAAATTCCAGAAAATTCAAAAAAACTCGAAACGATGCAAGATATTAGCGTGGTGTTGTTATATATGTCCTAGTATCCACCAAAAATAATAAACTTCGAATAAGACAATTTGGTGGAAAATGTGTTCACAAAAATGAGCTATCTCGTACGAAGATTCATGGCTTTCGGGCGAAATGACGGACGTTTTGGCCACATCCATGGCATAGTTTGTTGAAATGTGACCATGTTCCACAGAAAGATGCATATTGGTGCAACTAACAATGTTCACGAAGAAATTTTTATTTTTCGTTGAATAAAAATACCATTTTCCATTTCCGGAGTGTCAAAACTGGGTTTTTTTGTGAAGCACATACACAAAATATGTTGCAAAAATGTACAAAGTAAAATTCTAAATATATTATGTCATATTTTATCTACAAATAACAAACTTACTACCTCTCAATAGCTCAAAATACGCCTCTTTCGAAAAAGACAAATTTCTGCCGATTCCGCTGAAACCGGGCCAAATTTGAACTACATGTGCCTCATAGTTTGCTCATGATTTTTTGTAAAAATCATTTTTAGGTACAAAAGTACCTATTTCAATAGAGATGTACCAAGAGTTAATCAATATTGAACACCTAGGTACGAACGGTCATGTCCCCCGTTCTTACCGTTTTCCGAAACCGACTTTGAAAATTCCAGAAAATTCAAAAAAACTCGAAACGATGCAAGACTTTCGCGTGGTGTTGTTATATATGTCCTAGTATCCACCAAAAATAATAAACTTCGAATAAGACAATTTGGTGGAAAATGAGTTCACAAAAATGAGCTAACTCGTACGAAGATTCATGGCTTTCGGGTGAAATGACGGGTGTTTTGGCCACACCCATGGCATAGTTTGTTTAAATGTGACCATATTCCACAAAAATATGCATATTGGTACAACTAACAATGTTCACGAAGAAAGTTTTATTTTTCGTTGAATAAAAATACCATTTTCCATTTCCGGAGTGTAAAAACTGGGTTTTTTTGTGAAGCACATACACAAAATATGTTGCAAAAATGTACAAAGTAAAATTCTAAATATATTATGTCAGATTTTATCTACAAATAACAAACTTAATACCTCTCAATAGCTCAAAATACACCTCCTTCGAAAAAGACAAATTTCTGCCGATTCCGCTGAAACCGGGCCAAATTTGAACTACATGTGCCTCATAGTTTGCTCATGATTTTTTGTAAAAATCATTTTTAGGTACAAAAGTACCTATTTCAATAGAGATGTACCAATAGTTCATCAATATTCAACACCCAGGTACGAACGGTCATGTCCCCCGTTCTGACCGTTTTCCGAAACCGGCTTTGAAAATTCCAGAAAATTCAAACAAAACTCGAAACGATGCAAGATCTTTGCGTGGTGTTGTTATATATGTCCTAGTATCCACCAAAAATAATAAACTTCGAATAAGACAATTGGTGGAAAATGTGTTCACAAAAATGAGCTATCTCGTACGAAGATTCATGGCTTTCGGGCGAAATGACGGATGTTTTGGCCACATCCATGGCATAGTTTGTTGAAATGTGACCATGTTCCACACAAAGATGCATATTGGTGCAACTAACAATGTTCACGAAGAAAAGTTTTATTTTTCGTTGAATAAAAATACCATTTTCCATTTCCGGAGTGTCAAAACTGGGTTTTTTTGTGAAGCACATACACAAAATATGTTGCAAAAATGTACTAAGTAAAATTCTAAATATATTATGTCATATTTTATCTACAAATAACAAACTTACTACCTCTCAATATCTCAAAATACCGCTCTTTCGAAAAAGACAAATTTCTGCCGATTCTGGTGAAACCGGGCCAAATTTGAACTACATGTGCCTCATAGTTTGCTCATGATTTTTTGTAAAAATCATTTTTAGGTACAAAATTACCTATTTCAATAGAGATGTACCAAGATTTAATCAATATTCAACACCTAGGTACGAACGGCCATGTCCCCCGTTCTTACCGTTTTCCGAAACCGGTTTTGAAAATTCCAGAAAATTCAAAAAAACTCGAAACGATGCAAGATCTTCGCCTGGTGTTGTTATATATGTCCTAGTATCTACCAAAAATAATAAACTTCGAATAAGACAATTTGGTGGAAAATGTGTTCACAAAAATGAGCTATCTCGTACGAAGATTCATGGCTTTCGGGCGAAATGACGGATGTTTTGGCCACATCCATGGCATAGTTTGTTGAAATGTGACCATGTTCCGCAGAAAGATGCATATTGGTGCAACTAACAATGTTCACGAAGAAAGTTTTATTTTTCGTTGAATAAAAATACCATTTTCCATTTCCGGAGTGTCAAAACTGGGTTTTTTTGTGAAGCACATACAAAAAATATGTTGCAAAAATGTACAAAGTAAAATTCTAAATATATTATGTCATATTTTATCTACAAATAACAAACTTAATACCTCTCAATATCTCAAAATACACCTCTTTCGAAAAAGACAAATTTCTGCCGATTCCGTTGAAACCGGGCCAAATTTGAACTACATGTGCCTCATAGTTTGCTCATGATTTTTTGCAAAAATCATTTTTAGGTACAAAAGTACCTATTTCAATAGAGATGTACCAATAGTTCATCAATATTCAACACCTAGGTACGAACGGTCATGTCCCCCGTTCTGACCGTTTTCCGAAACCGGCTTTGAAAATTCCAGAAAATTCAAACAAAACTCGAAACGATGCAAGATCTTCGCGTGGTGTTGTTATATATGTCCTAGTATCCACCAAAAATAATAAACTTCGAATAAGACAATTGGTGGAAAATGTGTTCACAAAAATGAGCTATCTCGTACGAAGATTCATGGCTTTCGGGCGAAATGACGGATGTTTTGGCCACATCCATGGCATAGTTTGTTGAAATGTGACCATGTTCCACACAAATATGCATATTGGTGCAACTAAATGTTCACGAAGAAAGTTTTATTTTTCGTTGAATAAAAATACCATTTTCCATTTCCGGAGTGTCAAAACTGGGTTTTTTTGTGAAGCACATACACAAAATATGTTACAAAAATGTACTAAGTAAAATTCTAAATATATTATGTCATATTTTATCTACAAATAACAAACTTACTACCTCTCAATAGCTCAAAATACACCTCTTTCGAAAAAGACAAATTTCTGCCGATTCTGGTGAAACCGGGACAAATTTGAACTACATGTGCCTCATAGTTTGCTCATGATTTTTTGTAAAAATCATTTTTAGGTACAAAATTACCTATTTCAATAGAGATGTACCAAGATTTAATCAATATTCAACACCTAGGTACGAACGGCCATGTCCCCCGTTCTTACCGTTTTCCGAAACCGGTTTTGAAAATTCCAGAAAATTCAAAAAAACTCGAAACGATGCAAGATCTTCGCCTGGTGTTGTTATATATGTCCTAGTATCCACCAAAAATAATAAACTTCGAATAAGAAAATTTGGTGGAAAATGTGTTCACAAAAATGAGCTATCTCGTACGAAGATTCATGGCTTTCGGGCGAAATGACGGATGTTTTGGCCACATCCATGGCATAGTTTGTTGAAATGTGACCATGTTCCGCAGAAAGATGCATATTGGTGCAACTAACAATGTTCACGAAGAAAGTTTTATTTTTCGTTGAATAAAAATACCATTTTCCATTTCCGGAGTGTCAAAACCGGGTTTTTTTGTGAAGCACATACACAAAATATGTTGCAAAAATGTACAAAGTAAAATTCTAAATATATTATGTCATATTTTATCTACAAATAACAAACTTAATACCTCTCAATAGCTCAAAATACGCATCTTTCGAAAAAGACAAATTTCCGCCGATTCCGCTGAAACCGGGCCAAATTTGAACTACATGTGCCTCATAGTTTGCTCATGATTTTTTGTAAAAATCATTTTTAGGTACAAAAGTACCTATTTCAATAGAGATGTACCAATAGTTCATCAATATTCAACACCTAGGTACGAACGGTCATGTCCCCCGTTCTGACCGTTTTCCGAAACCGGCTTTGAAAATTCTAGAAAATTCAAACAAAACTCGAAACGATGCAAGATCTTCGCGTGGTGTTGTTATATATGTCCTAGTATCCACCAAAAATAATAAACTTCGAATAAGACAATTTGGTGGAAAATGTGTTCACAAAAATGAGCTATCTCGTACGAATATTCATGGCTTTCGGGCGAAATGACGGATGTTTTGGCCACATCCATGGCATAGTTTGTTGAAATGTGACCATGTTCCACACAAAGATGCATATTGGTGCAACTAACAATGTTCACGAAGAAAGTTTTATTTTTCGTTGAATAAAAATACCATTTTCCATTTCTGGAGTGTCAAAACTGGTTTTTTTTTTGTGAAGCACATACACAAAATATGTTGCAAAAATGTACTAAGTAAAATTGTAAATATATTATGTCATATTTTATCTACAAATAACAAACTTACTACCTCTCAATAGCTCAAAATACACCTCTTTCGAAAAAGACAAATTTCTGCCGATTCTGGTGAAACCGGGCCAAATTTGAACTACATGTGCCTCATAGTTTGCTCATGATTTTTTGTAAAAATCATTTTTAGGTACAAAATTACCTATTTCAATAGAGATGTACCAAGATTTAATCAATATTCAACACCTAGGTACGAACGGCCATGTCCCCCGTTCTTACCGTTTTCCGAAACCGGTTTTGAAAATTCCAGAAAATTCAAAAAAACTCGAAACGATGCAAGATCTTCGCCTGGTGTTGTTATATATGTCCTAGTCCAAACCAATAATAAACTTCGAATAAGACAATTTGGTGGAAAATGTGTTCACAAAAATGAGCTATCTCGTACGAAGATTCATGGCTTTCGGGCGAAATGACGGATGTTTTGGCCACATCCATGGCATAGTTTGTTGAAATGTGACCATGTTCCGCAGAAAGATGCATATTGGTGCAACTAACAATGTTCACGAAGAAAGTTTTATTTTTCGTTGAATAAAAATACCATTTTCCATTTCCGGAGTGTCAAAACCGGGTTTTTTTGTGAAGCACATACACAAAATATGTTGCAAAAATGTACAAAGTAAAATTCTAAATATATTATGTCATATTTTATCTACAAATAACAAACTTAATACCTCTCAATAGCTCAAAATACGCATCTTTCGAAAAAGACAAATTTCCGCCGATTCCGCTGAAACCGGGCCAAATTTGAACTACATGTGCCTCATAGTTTGCTCATGATTTTTTGTAAAAATCATTTTTAGGTACAAAAGTACCTATTTCAATAGAGATGTACCAATAGTTCATCAATATTCAACACCTAGGTACGAACGGTCATGTCCCCCGTTCTGACCGTTTTCCGAAACCGGCTTTGAAAATTCCAGAAAATTCAAACAAAACTCGAAACGATGCAAGATCTTCGCGTGGTGTTGTTATATATGTCCTAGTATCCACCAAAAATAATAAACTTCGAATAAGACAATTTGGTGGAAAATGTGTTCACAAAAATGAGCTATCTCGTACGAATATTCATGGCTTTCGGGCGAAATGACGGATGTTTTGGCCACATCCATGGCATAGTTTGTTGAAATGTGACCATGTTCCACACAAAGATGCATATTGGTGCAACTAACAATGTTCACGAAGAAAGTTTTATTTTTCGTTGAATAAAAATACCATTTTCCATTTCTGGAGTGTCAAAACTGGGTTTTTTTTGTGAAGCACATACACAAAATATGTTGCAAAAATGTACTAAGTAAAATTCTAAATATATTATGTCATATTTTATCTACAAATAACAAACTTAATACCTCTCAATAGCTCAAAATAGACCTCTTTCGAAAAAGACAAATTTCTGCCGATTCCGGTGAAACCGGGCCAAATTTGAACTACATGTGCATCATAGTTTGCTCATGATTTTTTGTAAAAATCATTTTTAGGTACAAAATTACCTATTTCAATAGAGATGTACCAAGAGTTAATCAATATTCAACACCTAGGTACGAACGGTCATGTCCCCCGTTCTTACCGTTTTCCGAAAACCGGCTTTGAAAATTCCAGAAAATTCAAAAAAACTCGAAACGATGCAAGATCTTAGCGTGGTGTTGTTATATATGTCCTAGTATTCACCAAAAATAATAAACTTCGAATAAGACAATTTGGTGGAAAATGTGTTCACAAAAATGAGCTATCTCGTACGAAGATTCATGGCTTTCGGGCGAAATGACGGATGTTTTGGCCACATCCATGGCATAGTTTGTTGAAATGTGACCATGTTCCACACAAAGATGCATATTGGTGCAACTAACAATGTTCACGAAGAAAGTTTTATTTTTCGTTGAATAAAAATACCATTTTCCATTTCCGGAGTGTCAAAACTGGGTTTTTTTGTGAAGCACATACACAAAATATGTTGCAAAAATGTACAAAGTAAAATTCTAAATATATTATATCATATTTTATCTACAAATAACAAACTTACTACCTCTCAATAGCTCAAAATACGCCTCTTTCGAAAAAGACAAATTTCTGCCGATTCCGCTGAAACCGGGCCAAATTTGAACTACATGTGCCTCATAGTTTGCTCATGATTTTTTGTAAAAATCATTTTTAGGTACAAAAGTACCTATTTCAATAGAGATGTACCAAGAGTTAATCAATATTGAACACCTAGGTACGAACGGTCATGTCCCCCGTTCTTACCGTTTTCCGAAACCGACTTTGAAAATTCCAGAAAATTCAAAAAAACTCGAAACGATGCAAGACTTTCACGTGGTGTTGTTATATATGTCCTAGTATCCACCAAAAATAATAAACTTCGAATAAGACAATTTGGTGGAAAATGAGTTCACAAAAATGAGCTAACTCGTACGAAGATTCATGGCTTTCGGGCGAAATGACGGGTGTTTTGGCCACACCCATGGCATAGTTTGTTTAAATGTGACCATATTCCACAAAAATATGCTTATTGGTACAACTAACAATGTTCACGAAGAAAGTTTTATTTTTCGTTGAATAAAAATACCATTTTCCATTCCCGGAGTGTCAAAACTGGCTTTTTTTCGTGAAGCACATACACAAAATATGTTGCAAAAATGTACAAAGTAAAATTGTAAATATGTTATGTCATATTTTATATACAAATAACAAATTTACTACCTCTCAATAGCTTTTAATACGCCTCTTTCAAAAAAGACAAATTTCAGCAGATTCAGCTGGAACCGGGCCAAACTTGAACTACAGGTGCCTTGTAGTTTGCTCATGATTTTTTGTAAAAAATCATTTTTAGGTACACAACTAACTATTTCAATATAGATATACCAATATTTTATCAATATTCAACCCGTAGATACGAACGGTCATGTCCCCCGTTTTGGCCGTTTTCCCAAACTGGCTTATAAATTCCAGAAAATTCAAAAAAATTCGAAACGATGCAATACCTTCGCGTGGTGTTATTATATATGTACTAGTATCCACCAAAAACAATAAACTTGGAATAAGACAATCGTGTTGAAAAGGTGGTCACATAAATGAGCTAACTCCTCCGAAGATTCTTGGGTTCCGGGCCAAATGATGGTTGTTATGGAGACATTCATGGCATAGTTTATTGAAATGTGCCCATATTCTACCCAAATATGCATTTCATGTTCAAATACCAAAATTAATACCTCTTAATACTTTTAAATACACCTCTTTCAAAGAAGACAAATTTCTGCCCATTCAGCTGGAAACGAGTCAATTTTGAACTACATGTGTCCCGTAGTTTTCTCATTGTTTTTTTCTAAATATCATTGTTAGGTATATAAATACCTATTTCTTCAGAGATATACCGATAGTTTCACAAAATTCCACTCCTATCTAAGAATAATCACGCTCTCCATTTTGACTCCAAAAGTGTATATTAAAATCCCCTAAAGTCTTAATAAATATATGCTCATGGAAAAGATTGTATTATGTTAGAAAAATGATTTCAAATGTAATATAATTACTACAAACAATTTTATTTTATTTACAAAATTGGTTTCGATCAATTTGGAGGTGAAATTCAAACTATAGAATGAAAACAGAAAAAAAAAAGCAAAAAAAAAAAGATCTAGCCCAACCGAGCTGCCAGCTAGCTGTGCGAGCCCGCGCCATCAGCCCATCACTCGCTTCCCCTGCCGAATTTCGGCCCATACCCAACGAATTTGGTGACCTTTTTGGCCCAACTGTCACTTGTTATTGCCTCAAGTAGTGCGCATGTGTTATCTGGACATGAAAAAATCGGTGGCCTGTTGGTCTGGTTCCGATTGTGAGAGCGAGGGGTGGAGGGATCGAATCCTGGGCGGAGCACCATTTTTTGCGAGTTTAGTCAATTGACTGTCCCTTGACTGTCCCTTGACTGTCCTACGTGACAGGTTGTCCTACGTGATTGTCCCACATGTCAATGTGTCTCACGTACCTGACTCACAGGAATAGGCCCACATGTCAATTGCAGTGTGTTACTTGGTCATGCTAAGTGGTAGAAATGACAGATGTCAAGCGGTAGATATCCAATAGACATGCCACGTAGGCAAAGTTGATGATGTGTCCGTCCAAGATATCCAATAGACATGCCACGTAGGCAAAATTGATGATGTGTCCGCCCAATCGTACACATGCATCCACATTTAGAATATCATGACGATTTAAATTCGTCGTGATCGGTTAAAAATAAGGCCATGATCGTTCATGACGATATCATTTTATAAAATCACGACGTTTTTTAGCCAAATCGTCATGAAAATTCACAGTTTTGATCCCCTCCAACGGCTAACAACGATATGCTACAAAATCGTCGTAAACTTATGACGATTTCGTACATCGTCGTTGCGAGAACGTCATGTATCAACACATTTCTTGTAGTGTTGATCAACAATTGTCTTATCATCAAACACCAAAAATGGGGAGATTGAAAGAGCATTTCCCCGTATTATTTTTTGATGTTTGTTGACAACACAGTTAGAGCCCTAATGTGTGCTAAGTGTGGTAGAAAATTATTTTGCTTAATTTATACATATTGATATTATCGATCTAGTGTCAAACCCCATCGAAGTCCCTGTTACGCCTTGATGGTACCTTGACGGGGAGACTTCTTGATGATGATGAATTTTAAGTCACCGACGACAGCACCAGAAATTCTTGATGCTTGTGATGGCGTGTTGGGAATCCCAAGAGGAGGGTGTGATGAGTACAGCGGTAAGAACTCCCTCAGTTAAGAACCGAGGTTATCAATCCAGTAGGAGAAAGAGGATCTTCGGAATGTTGATGCCACTGATGGTGGTGATGGCGCCTCACAGGTGTCGGCAACAACGCGGAATCTGCACACAACACAACCAAAATACTTTGTCCCAACGGTACAGTGAGGTTGTCAATCTCACCGGTCTTGCGGAAAACAAAGATTAGACGTATAGTTTGGAAAATGGTGTATGCTTGTGGCGGTTTGTTTAACAGTGTAGAAAAATGGACCGGGGTTAATAGATTCACTAGTGGTGTCTCTCCATAAAAGATAGCATGTTGGGTGAACAAATTACAGCTGGACAATTGACAAATAGAGGTTGCACCGTAGTCCACATTCATGACATGATGACTACTATGATATTTAGTGCGGGCATTACAGCAATATACATAGACTGTAATCCAACTGCATCTATGACTAATAATCCACCCTCAGGTTATCATCCGAACCTCCTTAGGTTTTAAGTTGCAAGCAACATATAATCACATTAAGCAATGTGTGTAATGTAAGCAATGATTGTGCACGCGGGCACTCACACCGCTGTTTTCTCCCTAGTGGCAACAGCACATCCTCCCCCGTCACGTTTCTGTCACTCGAGCACAGACGAAAAGGACGCATGAACCCAACTATCGAGCATAAATACTCCCTCTTGGAGTCACTAGCAACTACTTGGCTAGAGCAACCACTAGCAACGGAAAGCATGCAAGATCACAAATAACATATGCAATAAAGACTATAATCAACTTGGCATAAGTTCAATATTCACCGGATCCCAGCAAACACAACACATAGAATTACATAAGAACAATCTCGATCATCTTAGGCAGCTCACGAGATCTAAACATTGAGGCATATGAGGAGAAGAAAACCATCTAGCTACTGCTATGGACCGGTAGTCCAAGGATTAACTACTCACGCATCACTCCAGAGGCAGGCATGGTGATGAAGAGGCCTCCGGTGATGATCTCCTCTCCGGCAGGGTGTCGGGCGACAGCTTCAGAATCCCTCTGATCTAGGGTTGACGACGACGGCGGCTGCTAAACTTTTCGGGAATTTTTTATCAGGTACTTAGGGTTTTCCTTCGGAGGGGAATAAATAGGAGAAAGGGCGACATCGGTGGGCCACCAGGGTGGCCTCACCACCCCCAGGCGCGGCCAGGGGGGGCGCGCCTGGCTATGGTGAGGGCCCCCTGGTACCCGTCTTTGACTCCTCTTCGGACTTCTGGATCCTTCCGGGGAAAATAGGAACTTTGGAATTCGTAGGGTCCAATTCCGAGAATATTTCTAGAACAACTTTTCTGAAATATAAAATAACAGAAAACAGGGAACTAGCACTTGGCATCTTATTAATAGTTTAGTCCCGGAAAACGAGTAAACATGCTATAAAGAAGAGAGAAAACATGTAGCAATTGACATAATATCAACATGGAACATCAGAAATTATAGATGGAGACGTATCATTCCCTTGGTGAAATCATTCAGAATGTGGGTTTTCTGTCTTGTGTGGTACTACCTGATGGAGTTCGGTACCACCGGATTTTTCCAGTTTTGGTTCTAGACACGCCGCTCAACCTTATGTCTAATTCGGAACTACCAGCTGTCACGACCCCGGACCCAGAGATATACATACTGTTATGTGCTCCTAGACATGGACCCACAAGGGCTTCAGGGTTACCAGCCCCGGCCGCAACAAACAACGGCAGGCAGACTGGATTCATCGGCACGTAGTCCGGATCCCCAGTCTACTACTCCTTGTATCCATGCTAGTCATAACCAACTATGCATATCAAAGCGTCCACGAATCGAATGAAACTGAAGGAAACGGGACCAAAGCTATACAGAGATGCTATGTGTCCAGAAAGTGCAACAACAATCGAGGGTTACTGGGGTTACCTCGCCCCAGGCCGATCACATCGACAGGCGGGCTCGGACATGGATCATCGGCTCCACAACCCCTCGACTGCGACAACTATGCAGGCATAGCCAAAACTGTATAACAATGAGCTCGAAACCAACAACCGATCAAAGCAACACTCTAGACATGAAACTTGTATTAAACAGATGTTACTAGAGTATAGCTTACAAGCAGAGGTCACATGACCCAACATTACATCAGACAACGGAAGGCAAATTATGTTGCTAATCAACAAGAACCAAAAAGGCCTAAGAGGCCGCAACATAAGGCGACGTCCCAGCCCATAGATTCCAGGCTGCTACCTGGGAACCCCGAACTACTCGTCGATGTCCACGCTGAAACACCACCGAAGAAGGATCTTCACCTGAACCAGAATTAAGCAAACCTGAGTACGGGAGGTACTCAACAAGACTTAATTAACCTATTATATATCTGCTAACTTCAGAAAGGGTTTTATGAAGGCTGTTTTGCTTAAAGCAATCTTTATTTTTGAAATCAAGGAAGAATAGCACGTCTCATAGAATGTTTTGAAAACAGATGAGAAAGGTACTCAACTACTGAGATCATCATCTTCTTGTATTCCACCAAGTACTTCTCATTCCCACACTATCTCATGCTTCAAGGATCACCCCTCCCGGCATCTCCGGGGAGGCACCCTTCAATCATGGTTAACAACTTTTAGTCATTCCGTTGAAGTTATCTATGATCACAGAATCCGTTGCCAAGTCGTCCGTAACCGTGGACACGGCTTCTCGAGGAGATTTATCCCTGCAGGGGGTACACTTTACCCACACGTACCATCCGACTCTTAACGCCACATGTACGCTCGTCCATGGAGCGCGGCAGAGGGTGGCTGGCCACGACCTTTACCTTGCTCGACCCTATCCATGAGTCAACCCAAACAGGGCCACCCCGTCAACAGGGAGTTGGCCACCTCCTGACGGCACCTGTTCTGTGAGTCGGGACAAGATCCGTGTACGTCCATCACTTGTCCCGGTCACGCCCTAAGTTTTCTCCAAATCGTTTTCAGACTCACACGCAGATGGAAAGATCAAACTACGTGACTCATGGACGTGGCCAAACAAGTTAGTTGGTCGAGCGTGGTCTGTTAGGCCCCGCGTGTGGTTGCACGCTCAGTCTTGGCTTCGAAGGCGAGAACTCGCTCCTAGGGGCATGAACAGGACAAAACGCCACAACCCATTGTGGCCTCACATCCATGCCGTTGTTTAGTCAGGTTATCAAAGGTAATTCAAATCATAGCAACATGACATAAATGATTCTCGTATTGACCAGATTCATCAACCGGATGGATCAGATCACAACTAGGCATGGCTAAGCAAGACTCACAGGTTTTAGCGGAGCGCGCACAAGCAAACCTATAGCTGCTAGGTGCAGTGGATCAGGATATCTAGGTTATGCAGTATATAGGAGAACTCTATCTACTGACATCAAATAGTTTGGAACCGAGTGCAAAGTACGAGATTCAAATCACTTTGAAATCATATATGAGCAGATAAGAGGTTATGCTTGCCTTGGTTATAAGAAAACCAGATAAAGATCTTCAGGAATAAGTGATTGACTTGTCGGTTAAGATCAAGTATTCACCATTGGATTGCTGGCCTTCTCTTCGGAGCCACGTTCTACCGAGGGGGAAACAAACACCGAAAGAGAAATAACAATCAATCATGGCATCGGTGCAATGCGCAATATGTATGCATGAGCAGGTTAATGCACTGAAATAAAGCCCTAAGTATGATCGTTGGGTTGCTAGGGTTCATATGTTAATTAAACATTTTTACTGAATTTAGCCCGAAATAGACCCCGGAGGGGTACTTCGGGCAATTCTGGAAGTGAGTACCATTTTGGTTGCTCAAATGGGTTTGAAAACATCATAAACAAGTTGCATTTGTCATTTTGAGCAATTTGGTATATAACTTTTAATTTTCTAAATTTGGTGAATAAAAACTTATTTTTCTATTTTAAATAATTAAATAATATTAAATAAAGGTCATTTTTCAACTTTCTCAAAAATGTGTGAAAATAACATATTCTTGTAGAGTTTATTTTTCTGAGCATATTGGTACCTCATTTTTATTTTTCTGAGGTATAAAAGAATAGTTATTAATTATTCAATATTTAGATATTTTCTGGAAAACTTAAACAGTAGATATATGACGTCATCATGACGCAGTGCTGACCTCGTCATCCTCTGTTCTTCACAGAGAGGGTTCAAATTCGATCAAAATCGTTTGCAATTGAAGGAACAAACTATACCACGAGATGGAGAAGATCATGGGGAGTCTAGGGGCAGCAGCGGGGAACCATTTGGTCACCGGAAATGGCGCCGGCGACCATGGCGCGGCGGCGGCCGGAGTGGCGCACGGCGCGAGAACAAAACGGAGGGGGAGGGGGCTAGCTGAGGCCATAGGGATGCTCACCGTGGCAAGAGGAAGCTAGGGGAGGGGTCGGGGAGGCGAGTGGAGGCCGGAATAGCTGCCGGCGTCGAGAAATCCGCGGCGGCTGTGGAGATGAGCGGCGGCGGAATTGGGAGCTTTCGGAGCTTCCCGGCTTGCACGCGAGCTCGAGTAGGCAGAGGAGATCACGGCGCAGTCACCGGGAGGTTCAACGGGGCACGGGAGCGGCCCGAGAGACGACGGCGAGCGGTGGCCACCGGTAGGGTTTCGGGCTAGGGTTTGGTTCACAGAGGGAAGGGAGCAGAGAGAGGAAGAGGGGTGCTGCGGGAGAGAGAGAGGAGACCACGGCGTCTCCTTGCCCCTATCCACTTGAGGAGGGAGGCAAGCAGGAGGTGGCCGCGCGGGGATGGCGGCAACGACACGCAGGAGCTCCTACTGTCCAAGGTTGAAGAAGACGATTTTGCGAAAACCCCCTAACTGTTTTGAGTTTTACAAACTAGTCCTTTTCTCTTTAAAAAAAACAGAACAAGAACAAAGTTTTGAGGGCCTTTTTGTGAACAGAAAAATTGGCAAAAATACTTTTTGGAAATCTCATAAAATTTCCAACCTCACCATGTATTGCTTTGGTGAAATTGAAATACTTTTCAGAACAAGATTTTGAAACCCATTTTAAGTACTATCTGCTGGAAATTTTCTCAAACCATTTGAATTCAAGTTTTAAATTGGTTCAAACATGATTTGAATTTTGTTTCATGCATGTATGAGATGACACAACACCACACCCCTTTGGTAGCAAAAATTGGGGATGTTACACCAGCCCCGTCTAATAGTGCAAAATCGGCACTACCGTCTCCGCCCGGTAGTACCGACTATGGAAGAGGAGTGAGCGTTGTTAGAGCTGAAGAAGCGCAGTGGAGCGGTACTACCGAACCAGCTCGGTAGTACAGGAGCCGTGGTACTACCGAACCAGCTCGGTAGTACCGGATTTTCCAAGATTCGGCACTAGACTCGTCGCATCCGTTTATGTCTAGTTCTAAAGTACCGGCCCCACCCGATAGTGCAAAATTCGGTACTACCACCCCCATGCGGTAGTACCGACTGTGGAATATCGTCTGCAAAGGCAGCGTTGACCAAGTGAAGAAAGCTGTGGGTGATACTATCGGACGCAGTCCGGTACTACCGGGTGAGGCAATAAATGCCCCAAACTGTCAAATTTGTGGGATGGGTATAAATAACCCGTCTCCTTCTTCCCCAAGAGGTAGTTCGTTCAAGCCATTCAAGTGCACTTATTGAGCTCACAAATCTTCGATTCCTCTCAATCCCTCCACCTAGAGTCATTGATTTTTGGAGTATTCAAGGAGAAGGCCTTGATCTACATTTTCACCAAACCATTCTTCATTTCCCCCCTAATTCACTTGAGGGAATCTAGTCTAGGGTTTTCTTATGGAGGACCTAGATTCCATTGCTACCCTTGCATTCATGGTGATTGTTGAGAGCCCCCAATTTGGTTATGGGTGTGTGCCTCAAGTTTGTTATAAAGGATTCGATTGCCGCCTCAAAGGGGATCAATAGTGGAAGGTGGACTCCCTATCAATACTACGGAAACAGCTAGAGGACACCAAACCCACCACTCTCCATCTCCTGAAGCAAGCAAAAAACACAGAGGGAAGGGGGCAGCTGGGAGGCAGTATATGTAGGGGAAGGGGCATTGGTCCCGGTTTGTGGCATGAACCAGGACCAATGCCCTTGCGGGTTAAACGTGCCCTGAGGCGATGCATTGGTCTCGGTTCATGCCACAAACCGGGACAAATGCCTGCTAACGAACTGGGACCAATACCTTCAGACGATTTCTGCTGCCTCGGGCGCACAAACCGGGACCAATGCATATCATTTGTCCCGAATTTTGATGCAACCGGGGCATATGCCTTTTCTAGCCCTGGACGAAAGGTGTTGTTTCCACTAATGCATGTCTCACACCTATACTTTTTAAGTTTCATCCAGGTTAACATCCAAATATTGATGAAATTACGTGCAGGCTTGATCCATCATTTTTTTTAATGGAAACGTGAAAACAAGATAAGTAGAACGTTTATAATGTTTGATTTCAAGAGAAATAGTGTCACAGTTGCCGTGCGCGTGTATTCATTGTTGGTAGTCGCTAGTTGAGTCTCTTACTTTGTTCTTTTTTTCATTTTTAGAATTGAATTATTTGGAGACGACAAATAAATATAATAATCCAAAGATGTTCTATATACTAGAGTTCTAAAACTAATTAACTGTTTATATGGAATTTTGTATTTGAATTTTGTATAAATATTTGGTTGGTAATTGTCCATTATTTCTCAGCAAACGCGGTTACCAGGAATTCTACTCCCCATGAGTAAAATTTCACAATGCCTGGAAATATCAATATGGTGAAGGTTTAGTTCTCCTTAAACCGGAAAAAGATTTTTTTTTTCGAACAGACCACTTAGACCAGCCACATTGTGACAAACACAACGGTTCCATATTCTGACTCTTTTTACATTGAATCGACTCAGCAGTGTGGTTGGTCTTGGTAGCAAAGTAGAAGTGAAACAACATACAATATATGCAAGGAAAGTACACTTTTGAGCACCAAAACGCACCATGTTCGCATTATTGGTCGGTACACAACGGCACAGCTCGAAGAGTTACAAAATAACACTTCAAGCCAGCTCCCTCCAGCCAGCCAAAGTAATTAAAATAAAACATATATATAATATCTTGCTGACAAGTAAATCGCTCACCAGTGAGATCATCAGTGAACAAAAGCACATATAGAACGACAACCGTCTCAATACTTCGTTCCTGCTAGGCTGCTACTCATTAAAATCAATGTCGCTGTCTGAATAAGCAGCTAAGAACGCCTCATACTGAGTGGACGAACTGCCTTCAAGGCTCTTCCATCGGTTCTTCCATTCCATATGCAATTCAACCGCAAGCTGAGATTCCTGGACGTTGATGGTATAGCTGGATAGAAGCTGTATGATGGTGAACGGAGGGCTGGCGAAAGATAGTGTGTTGGGGTTCAAGGAATCTATGGCTTCACATACCCTCTCTTCCTTGTCAGTCTGGAGGTTATACTTGTAGATGTCCAGTGATGAATCTGTGGACTTCACATAGTAGATGCAGTTGGCACCGATGGATGGGAACTTCTGGGCACTGACAGATATGCTCCTGCGGTAACCGACAAAGATGGCATGGTCGCCGATGTTCTTCACAGGCTTGAGATCCTTATCACCAGCGGTATTGTTGACACTGAAAACCTGGAAGCGACATGGTTGCATAATGACAAACAACGGCTGTCCAGCGCAGTCCACCAAGAAGAAGTGGTTGGAATGCCCCGTCCCGGGAAGATCGGCAAACCCAGTGATGTTGTCATAAGAAAACAACTTAGAACCATCAATGGCAAACTGTTGCAGCACATGAGAGACCTTGGCATTTAAAGTTAACCCATACGGTGTCACCCATCCCCTGACCCCGTTGGTGCGGAAGCCGCCGCCAACAGCTAGCCTCGTATAAAGGAAAGGGAACACGCCTTCTGTGAAATATGGCATCCCGAAATCCTTACTGTCTGGCCCCGCCGTGTACTGCTCGTAGCTGCTGTCGGTTAACAGGACAAGTTGAGGCGCATACTCCCAGGAGAATGCGGCGGCAGAAATACCCAGCTCGACGGGCAAAGGCGCCATGAAGCGGATCATGTGGCCAGTCAGAGGGTTGAGGACGCACGCTAGATGAGGGGGCTCCAAGTCGGCGAGCACGAATAAGCCACAGGGAGTGGTGGCGGTGACTTCATACTTGCGGAGAAGAGGAAGCTCCTTGCGTACCACGCGTCCGGTGACGGTGTTTACCATGAGGCGGGCGTCGCTCTGCAGGAAGACCTCGTCGACCAGGATCCAGCGGCGAGGGAGGAACCGGGGGTTGGAGGGATTGCTGTTGGGGTCCTCGGCGGCAGAGCGCCAGCTGGTGCAGACGGCGCGGAAGTCCATGTAGCAATCCACGTCGTTGGTGGCGAGGAGACAGTCGGCTATGTGGCCGAGGAGGTCGGACGGCAGGGACGACCAGTCTGAACCCATGGCCATATGGAGAGGAGGGTTTAGAGTGGAGAGGCGAGGTGAGAAAGCTGAATCTATACTTCTTGTAGTTGCTGAAAGAACACGGGTAGATGAAGAGGTTAAGTAGGTACAGAGGGCGAGAATCGAAGGGCCTTGGCAGTTCAACAGGCGATATGCTGCCATTACTGCGAGATCTTGGGAAATGACAACGCGGCTGCTACTTCGGAGACCGAGAATATGGGTGAGCTGTAATTGCCACACAGTGGGTGGGTACGATTTGCACCGAGAATATGTTTCTCCCTAGATTTTCTTTTAAACAATATTTTTTAAATGTATTTCAGTTATCGCACGCATCGGTACGATTTTTGGGAAACAGCATACCGTCCGTGCCGGCCTTGCCGAAACAGCCAGCTTTCGGCCCCAGCTCTGCCGGAATGTCTCTCGTCAGGTACTCCGCCGACGGAAAGACGCCTGCAGCTTTCGGCAGCGCGCGG
Source organism: Alopecurus myosuroides (assembly GCA_028641055.1). Taxonomy (NCBI): domain Eukaryota; kingdom Viridiplantae; phylum Streptophyta; class Magnoliopsida; order Poales; family Poaceae; genus Alopecurus; species Alopecurus myosuroides. The sequence continues at coordinate 26,690 of JAPCYS010001687.1, read as the reverse complement.
GCCCACATGTTTCGGCCTGGCCCACACCAAAAAAACCTTTCGGCAGCGGCTCTCCCCTTGCCTTTCTTTCTTCTCTTCCTCTCGCACCGGCTGTTGTGGCTGTTCTTCACTTGTTCTTCCTTCTTCTTCACAAAAAGCTTCAATCTTGCCCCAAAAAATAGCTAGAAATTACTAGAAAATAAGAAAAGAAGAGAGGGAGTGAGGGTATCCCCGATATGATGATGGGATAGTTTGTTGTGGAGATGTTTGGGGGGGGGGGTGGAGGTGGAGCAATGGTGGATATTGGTGGTGTGCGGTGGTGTGGTGTTGCAGCAGTGGTGTTGGTGTTGGAAGATTGAAGACAGACGGAGCAAAGGGCATCGCACACGTCAAGGTAAACTCTAATCACGAGATTTTGGTGGGCTAAATGTTAATATTGTTTCGTTACTAGCGTAGCAGGCGGATATTTTGTATATTAGCGTAGATATATTTTTTTTCGTTATATTAGGCCGTCGGTGTTGTATTTTAGGTGGTTGATATATTTTAGTTCGTCGTTATATTTTAGGTGTTCATTATACTTAGTTGTAATAAGATATATCTCGTATATAGTGTTTGATGATATAAAAAAATTATTTAGGAAATGGGAGTGGTCAGAGTTGTTGTGTACAATGGAGCTGATTCTGTTAGTGTAACTGATTCAGGGGTTGATCTGGGTGAATTTCAAAATGTGGAGGTTCCGCTGACTGAGCCCGATAATGTGAAAATAAATGATGTGTAGTGTTTTTTACGGTGTATTTTGGGTTTGATCCAATTATTTGGACTGTATTATTCACTCATTGTGCACCAAATCACGTTCAAATATTTTCCGGGAGTTGTTGCCGCTGGATCGAACAAACCGGTGGCAGTCTTGGCTAGCATCATGCAAGCGTCGAGGGAGATTAGTACGATGGAATAATGCAGGGAGTGATGTTAGTGGAAGATGAGGATGGACTTGAAGATAATCTTGATTCTGAGAAAGATGGTTCTCATGAAAAGAATGAGGAAGATGTGGCTATTCCTCAATATTGGAGTCAGGACAAGTCTAACGTCACGACCGTGCACGATAACCATAAATCATTCGGTGAGTACCACATGAATAATATTGAAATAGGGGCTCAGTACAACACGAAGCAGCAGGTAAGGCAAGCCGTGATTCGGTGGGCATTGTCGACACAGAGGGTTTTCCATACGGATGTGTCAAACAAAAAAAAATTGACTATGAGCTGTGTTGACATTAATTGTCCGGCTAGGGTGCACACTTACGTACCGAAGTATGGCGTGGTGTGGCAGATGTCGAATGTTGTGCCTCACACATGTGAAATGTCAAGTATGGTGAATGATCATCCAAATCTAACTTCCACTCTCCTTGCGTGTCTCTTGTTTAGTGAGATAGTTGAGGAAAAAACATGGTGGAGACGCACCCAGGGAACAGTGAGGGCTAGATGGGGTATTAACATTAAGTGTGGTAAAGCCTGGAGAGCTAAGCAGAGTGCTCTAGAGGAGAGATTTGGGACTTTTTATGACTCTTATGATAATGTTGTCTGTCTTGTTAGCACACTGAAGGAGAGGAATCTTGGCACATACGCCAATGTCTTGTTACGGAAGCTAATACAGTGCCTGAGTTTGCTATATTTCGTCGATGGTTCTTCTCATTCGCTATATGCATTGAAGCTTTTAACCATGTCGTCCGGTGTTGTGCGTGGATGGCATGTTCCTCACAGGGAAGTATAAGGGGAAGATTCTGACCGCAATAGATGTGGATGGGAACCAACAGATCGTGCCAAATGCCTTTGCCTTTGTTGAGGGTGAGAATTATGACAGTTGGTTATGGTTTTTCAGGCATTTCCAATTGTCAGTTGTGCTATATAGGCCAAACGTATCAATTCTTCATGACAGACATCCTGGTATGTTGAAGGCTATCAAAGAATTACAGCAACCTTCTGCCGACGAACCAGTGCCATGGCCCAGCATGCATAGCAGATGGTGTATGCGTCTTTCGGCACTAACTTTTACGCATGCTTTAAGAGTAAGCGTGTGATGAATCTGTTTAAAAGACTATGCAACCAGAATCAGGAGAAGAAGTATTATTTTTTGTGGGATAGGCTAACTGAATTCACAAGCAAGCAAGTGGACGAGAGGAAAAAGGCTCAAACCGTAGCTACGCAGGTGGCTATGGCACAAGTTGCTGCAACACAGACGCAAGATTCGGAGCTTGTTGTGCTGTGTCATTTGCCTGGAATTGACCCACCAGGAACAAAGAGAAAGAAGGGACCATGGATAAATAATTTTGAACAGTGGATAGAGAAAGATCCTCCCGTGAAATGGTCTCTATTGCATGACTAACATGGAGCCAGGTATGGCATCATGAGAACCAACCTTGCTGAGGTATATAACTTTGTACTTAGAGGAAACAGGAGTTTGCCACTAACATCACTTGTTGAGGGGATTCTGCATGGAACTTTGACATATTTCAAAGATAGACGTCGTGAAGCCATAAAGCCTATTCAGTATTACCCAAACACACTTTACTGCAGGAACATAAGAGTTTACACGAAAAAGAAGATAAAGAAGGAACGATTGCACACGGTCATTCGAATTGGTTATTAAGAAGCGAGGTATGAGGTGCGCTTACCGACTGGAAGATTTGGTGCTGGTAATGAGATGAAAAACCCAAGAGGTGGTAATTGGTAGGGATGCACCGCAAACGTGTGAATGCACGTGCAACAAAACAATGTTGCGTCACCTCCCATATTCTCGTTTGCTAGTTGTCTGTTCCCAAAGGGGCTGAATCCAATCAGTTTCAATTCTTCATATTACATGAAGGAAAGAGTGGTTGAAACATGAACCAGGGATGACAGGATGTAGAGTTGTTGGTAACTTCAACAAGGATAACCCGCTGGAAAGATATTACATTCTGAATACATGTTCAATGCACTTAGACTTGTACATACTGAGTTTGTTTTGTATGTGCAATGTAGATTAGTGTTTTAGGATACCCTCGTGCCACTTGGAGTGAACCACAGATTACTAGATCTCTGGAGGCATATCTGATGTGGTTGTTCGGCAAGGTGATGTTCACTGAGACTCATGTAGACGCTATTAGTGTGTGCTTTATCAGTATAGCGACAGAGATTGCACATGCACAGAGCCCTGCTGATATAGTGCCACAACGTTTTGGGTCTGCTGTCTTAGCTAGTACGTGATATGTCTCACACGTATCTGTAATTTTTGATGCTCCATGCTTGTTTTCTATCCAATGCCTTTATGTTTTGACATGTTTTCCTTCGATTTCCGGACGTTTTCATGGACTAACCTATTGACAAGATGCCACAGAGCCAGTTCATGTTTCTGATGTTTTTGGTTTTAGAAAAAAATATCTGGAAATATTCTCGGAATTAGACGAAACAATAGCCAAAAGTCTTAGAATTCTTAACACGTCAACGAAGACCAAAGAAGACCTGGAGGGGGGCCACAGGGTGGCCATACCATAGGGTAGCACGGGTCCCCCTGGCTGCACAACCAGGTGGTGTGGGCCCCCGGTCCACCCAACGACATCGTTGTTTCGCCTATATATTCCCCCCGATGCATAAACCCTAAAAATATCGGGCCCCTTCCACGACAATTTCCGTAGCTCCTCCACCGTCGCTGACAAGTTTCGGAGGAAAGAAATTTCTGTTCCGGCACCCTACCAGGACGGGGAAGTGCCCCCGGAGCCTTCTCCATCGAGTCTGCCGCCATAATCATTGCCTTTGTTGTCTCCCATGATGAGGAGGGAGTAGTTCTCCCCCGGGTATAAGGGCTCTACCGGTAGCTATGTGTTTCATGTCTATCTCCCATGGTGTGATCATGAGCTTTGTAATCTAGTTGAATAAGTATATGTTACTCTTTATCTGTTATGCTACTCAAGTGGTTTTGTTATGAGATCTCCGTAAACACCTGTAAAGGTGACAGTGTGTGCACCGTGTGGTTTAGCGTGATATTTGTATCTTGTGTTGGATGACCCAATGTAATTGTGTTATTTGTTTAGTACTAATTTGGGGCGCTCATAGTGACAGCGTGGGGTGACCTAGAGAGGGAATACAGACTTGAGGAGTGTTGTTACAGCCCTAGGCATGGATTGGTGTTTGTTATTTGACCGCAGATTGGTTCGGGTAGCGTATTTTAGAGAGATATTTATGCATTCAATATGTTATTATTATTGAGAGTTGTTCACTAGTGAAATTATGATCCCTAGGCCTTGTTTCTAAACATTGAAACACCGTTTACAACATGTTCTGCTACATGTTTGCTTACTTCCATTTTTATTTCAGATTTCAATTACTATATATAATCATCCATATTACTTGTATTTCACTATCTCTTCGCCAAACTAGTGCACCTATACAACTGACAATTGTATTAGGTGTGTTGGGGACAAAAGAAACTTCTTGTATCGTAATTGAGGGTTGCTTGAGAGGGTTATATTTGACCTCTTCCTCCCTGAGTTCGATAAACCTTGGGTAATCTACTTCAGGGAAACCTCTGCACTTGGAGGCCCAACACTGTTTACAAGAATGGAAGCGTGCATAGACATCAAGCTCTTTTCTAGCGCTGTTGCCGGGGAGCTAAGATAAAAGGTACTCACATCCTCGGGTGTGAGTTCTCAAAGTTATTTCCTTTAGATTCTGCAATTATATATTTTTGTTTCTTTTTTCACTAATTCGGCTTATTTTTTACTTGTTCCTGTTTTTATTTGCATTAGTTAGGCTTAATAGAAAAAATTGAGAGAACTATATAATCTTTATATTCATTAGGACATGATGCTTTTAAACAGAAAATTAAAAAAACCTATGGAACTTTATTTACATGCTAGTAGAAATGGTATTACTATGAATAATTTGAAAACCATTATTGCTAATGCTATGGAATAGTCTAAGCTTGGGGAAGCTGGTTTTGATGAATATGATATTTTTAGTCCCCCGAGTTTTGAGGAGGAAATTTTCTTTCATGATACTTTGCCTCCTATATATGATGATTATAATGATTTTGGTATTCTAGTTCCACCTAATATTGAGGAGAAAATTATTTATGACTAAAATATGCCTACTGTATTTGATGATTATGTTGATGAGAATAATAATGATAGCTATTTTGTTGAATTTTCTCCCACTACTATTAATGACAAGGTTTTTACTTATGTGGAGAGTAGTAATAATTCTTTTATGCATGTGGCTCATGATAAGAATGTTTTATGTGATAGTTATATGGTTAATTTTATTCATGATTCTACTGAAAGTTATTATGAGAGAGGGAAACATAGTTTTATGCATCTCAACAATATCAAGTTTCCTCTCTTTATGTTGAAATTTTTGAAGTTGCACTAGTTTTGCCTTCCTATGCTAGCCAATTTGTGCTTTATTGACTTGTTCTTCTATAAGATTATTTTTCATAGGAAGTGGGTTAGACTTAAATGTTTTTTATATTTGATTCTTGAAGCTCTCTTTTGCTTCAATTAATATTTCTCATGTGGGCATCTTCTCATATTATCATGCCTGGCTAAAAAGCGTTAAAAAAAACACTTCTTGGGAGATTACCCATGTTTTATTTTTGACTTTTTTTTCTCTGTTTTCTTTGAGTCAAGGTGTTGTATACTTTGTATCCCTATTTTCATGTATTGATTGTGCCAAGTAAAATTTCTATCTAAAAGCGGTGTTAGTTTTGGATTTCTGCGCGGAAAATAGATTTCTGCTGTCCACCATCAAAAATCGTATAATTCATGGAAAGATCATAATGACCTGAAACTTTTTGTGCTTATTTCTCAGCTAATTATGAAGCTTTTTTATTCTTATCGTTTTTCTATTTGATAAATCTAAGTTCCCCAAAAAAAATCGTCATTACAGACTATTCTCGTTTTGGCAGATTCTGCCATTTTTCTTGCATTCGCCCTTTTACTATGTTGAGTGGATTTCTTTGCTTAACGAAACATTAGTAGCTGAAGATAATGTTTAAACATATCAATAGAACTTGTGCCCATGCAGGACACATGAATTTTTTATTGTCCACTAACCCTCTAATGCGAATTACTTTGAGTGTGATGTGAAGGAAGTTTTCAAGGGTCAAGAGAAGAGGGTGATATAATGTGATCAAGAAGAGTGTAAAGCCAAAGCTTGGGGATGCCCCCGTGGTTCATCCAAGAAAAATCTAAGAAGACTAAAGCATTTAAGATTAGGGATGCTTCTTCTTCATAAACAATTTATCAGGTCACTTCTACTGAAACTATATTTTTATTCGATCACATCATGTGAAATTTACCTGGAGAGTGTGTTTGTTTTATTTTGTTTTCCTTCCTGCAATATATATCATTGGAACCTAGCATTCTTGTTTGGGAGAGAGACACGCTTCGCTTTTTTCATTTGAATACTCGTTATGCCCGTTTTCTAGTTCTTCTTCTAGATGCTGCAATCCTTTTAGTTCTTGTTTTCCATGCATCTCTTATTCAGATATGCTCGTTGTATTAGAGTAGTATTAGTACTATATTGTTTCATTTATATATTTGGAGAGTTTGTGTTAAAAATATATATTTAATGGTGCTTGATAGAAATAGAAAATGATGTGTGTGGTAGACGGTATAAAGGAAAAAAGAACTTTCATATTCTTGTAGATCACTAAACTATTTCACTTGAGTATTTTTTTTGTTTTGAGATATAAATGCTTAATGATAAACTTGCTGGTTTAGTATAGTAAAAACAATTAATGGTTGGTCTAAAATCTTGAAATTGTCCCACACTGAAATAACCAATTGATGGGATAATGGTATATGACTTCCTTTGATGATAGCAATAGTGATGACTTTTTGTTACGCGCTACGGTCGGGGTAGCTAACAGTGACTTGTCACTGCCACAGACCTTTTGGAGTGATTTTCATTATGCCTTGTAAGATCATGATTTTTATTGTAATCTTTAACTTGTGAGTTCTATGTTACGGTTTTTTGGCACTTCCACCATCCATATTTGCTAGGCTCTTCGGTACTGTGCATTGCTCATTCTCACATTGAGAGTTGGTGCAAACTTCGCCGGTGCATCCAAACCCTGTGGGAGAACTTTTTTCTTCTACACATAAGCCAAAAATTATCTTCCTCAAAACAGCCACCATACTTACCTACCATGGCATTTCCATAGCCATTCCGAGATATATTGCCATACAACATCCATCCTCATTATGTTACTTGATGTCATGCTTCATTGTTATTTTGCATACTGCTACACTGGCAGGAGCATTTAGTTTTATATACATTAGAGATATTTTAATTTGAGTTATGCGTACTAAAAGTGTGATAATTCATTGTAAAATAGAATGTTTCCCTACTAGTGAGGTTATAAATAAATAAAAAAGGATAAAAATCCCAAACAAAAAAAGCCCAAAAGAGAGATAATAAAGAGAGAGGGGACAGCAATACTATCAATTATTCCACACTTGTGCTTTATTTAGAAACAATATTTCAGTTTGGAGAGAGTTTTCATATTATGACTTGCATAACTATGTGGGGAACTTAACGTTATAGAACTTGGCTTGTATATTTCAATCATGAGCCTCCTCAAAAGTGCTCTTGGTCTTCATGAGCAAGAAAGTTGGATGCATCCCCACTAGTTCCATTGGAGAGCTTTGATACTCTTATAGTTCTATGTGCATCCGTTGTGTGGCAATCACTACTCCTTGCATAACTTCTATTATAAGACTTTCTATTGTGTAATGATCACTTTCAGTTGTGTGAGACTTTCTTCCATTGAGTTCCAACCCTCCCATAATGTTCTTTTAGCCATAACATCCTGGTGCCGGGAACCAATACAGAACGCTTGCTTGTTTTGAGTGCACAAATATCTTAATGGTTTTCCTACGTGCATATTGTTATCGCTTGACTTTATCCTAACAGGAGTAATTGTGAGAGTTTCATGCCTTGGATGATTATATTGCCGTTCTTGAAGCTTAAATCATCTTTAATAAACCATTGCACGGTTGATTCTCTTTTAGTATTGATTCATTGAAAAGTTTTACTTTGTTATTCTTAATGGTTTATACATTATTCTATTTATATCAACTATAAACCACATGCTTTATTCATTTGATCCTAGTTTACATTCTTTACATTACTATGATGATTAAGATTATGTTGGTATCACGTTGATGCGCGTGATCACACGTTCCTTGGGAGACCCCAAGAGGAAGGTATGAAGAGTGCAGCGGCAAGTTTCTTTGAGAAAGAAACCAAGGTTCAATTGACCAGTAGGAGGAAGGAGTAACTTCAGAAGGTTCAAGCAGCTGAGATGGCAGGGCGCACTACCGGTTCAGAAGCAACGTGGAACCTACACAACACAATCAAATCTCACCGGTTTTGCTGAACACAAAGAGGTTAAACCTATGGTGTGGAAAACATTAGGAGATCAATATGAGTAAAAAGGACCGGGGTCCCCAGTTCACTAGTGGTGTCTCTCTGTGAAAGATAAATAACATGTGTGGTGAACAAATTACAGCTCGGCAATTGACATAAATGAAGGTTGCACCGTAGTGCATATTCAATACATAAAGATCACTATGTGATTCATGTGGGCATTACAACAAAATACATAGACCGTTATCCAACTGCATCAAGGACTAATAATCCACCCTATGTATATCATCCGAACAAACGTTGGATATTAAGTTGCAAGCAACAGATAATTGCAGTAAGCAACTTGTGTAATGTAAACAATAACATCATCCTTAGACAAAGGATTGTTATTTTCTCCCTAAGGGAAACATCACATCCTCCATCCGTCACGTTTTTGTCACTCGAGCACAGATGCAAAGGAGGCATGAACCCACTATCGAGCATAAATACTCCCTCTTGGAGTTACTACACTAGTAGGAAAACCCCTACCAGTGACGAACAGATATGGCCTACCGCTGGCGAAGCCCTGTTCGCCAGCGCTACCTCGCCAGTGGTAGCAGGTTAGCGCTGGCGAACAGCGCTTCGCCAGCGGTAGTATATGTTACCGCTGGCGAACAAAGCCTTGTTCGCCAGCGCTAGGTTCGCCAGCGGTAGCTTTTTGGTTCGCCAGCGGTAGATATTTGGTTCGCCAGCGGTAAGTCTCCCAGGTTTGTATTTTTATTATTATTTTCGTATAACAGTTTGTATATTCTGGTATTATACTATACAGGTGCAAATACATTCAGTTTATGTAATTTATAAAGTTCACACATATAAATCACTCTTAGATACATATGCATCCATCCATAACTCTTAGATACATATGCATCCATCCATTCGGCTCTGAGTAGTCCTGGAACCCGTGAAAGAGAATGCGGCGACAGTGAAGCCATAACACAAACAATGAGGGAATCTTGGGCATCTAAGACCCATGCCACAATCTAACACACATGTTTTGGCATACCCTTGTATTGGGTGGTAATTCAGACGCTCCGGAGCCCCCTCCCCGGAGAAACCCTACGTATGCTGGAGAAAAAGAAGGAAATGTCGGTCTGGCCCTACGTGAGCCGGAAAGGGGTAGCAAAGTGAAAATAATTGCTTGGTTGTGTTATTGTAGGCCCAAGTAACACAAAATAAAATGGTAGGACCCACCTCTTGGAAATATTCCCCGTGTTCTGTCAGATCCGGGGGTTTCGGGCTCAAAATAGTTTTGGAACCCGCTAGAGAGTATCCGACGCCGACGAAGGCCTAACACACAGAGAGAGGGAATCTTTGGCATCCTAGAACCATGACACACTATAACACACATGTTATGGCATACCATGGGATTTGGTGGCATTCAGACGATCTGGAGGCCTCTCCGGAGAAACCATACATAGCCCCGTTGGGAAAAACGGAACAACGCCGTTCTGGCCCTACGTAGGAAGGGGTAGCAAAGTGGAACCAACTGCTTGGTTGTATTATGTTAGGTCCAAGGAACACCCAACAAAATGGTAGGGCCCACCTATTGGCAAGATTCCCCCAGTTCCGTCAGAACCGGGAGTTTTAGGCTCTAAGTAATCCCGGAATGATATATGCTCAGAAATAATCACATGAAGACAACTCGGCGATGGCGACTCCTTCCCTAGGCTGCGCTCATGGAGACTCCAAAGATATCTAGGGTTTTAGCCTCCCCTCTCCGACAATTGTCACTCCGGAACTGTCGTCCTCCTCCCCTACGGCATCAGCCACTCCGGCTTTGTCGTCCACCCCTTTCTCCATCATGACCAAGGCAAAGTTTCTTTTTGATCGCTCTTGTTGGCGTTGGAGGGCGATTTTCTCCACCGAGGTGGATCTCAAGTTCAACCCCATTTACGTGGGTTTTGTTCTGTTAGATCCGAAAGATAAGAAGATCCAACTTGTAGATCAAGCGGGCTTTGTGCTTGATCAACGTTTCCTCAAGGTACGTGAGAGCATTCATCCTGGATCTGAGATCCAATTTGCTTGTCATCGTGCCAGGGTCCAAGATCATTTGGTTCCGTGTAATGGCTCTCTTATGGATCATTCTAATGCCATCGTTCCCATATTGGATGCGGATTCTCTAGTGCCGCTATTGGATCGGAATCCTATTGATCCTTCGGTGGGTTTAGTTCATGCAGCTAAGGGTTTCGACCTGGATTTTTCTAGAGGTCTAGCTCTTGCTAAGGAAGTCCGATTACTTTTCGGATCGGACGTTCATGCTACTAAGAATTACGGTGCTTTCAAACTGGTGGTATCTTTTGGCCGTGCTGCTTTCAAAATTGATGAAAATAATGTTGCTTTAGCTCTTGAAGCGGCGATTGGAGGTTATTGTGGTTCTTTAAATGTTACTTGTCTCCATGATCGAGTTTTCTCTTTTGAGGTCTCATCTAAGGAGGTTGGCTTTCATATTATGAAGATTAAATGGTTCTCTTGCTTTCATTTCAAGTGTTATTTTCATCTTTGGAGTTTCGGTGGTCCAAATTGGATTTCTGAATTAAAAAGGTGGAATCACGATCAGGCTAATGAGTGGACTTTTGTCACGAGAAAAAAGAATAAGGTAAAATCTAAACGATTCAAGCCTTTTCTTAAACCTTCTGCTACTCGTGCAATTGAACCAACTATTCCTCCCATGATTCATAATAATACTGGTTCTGATATTGATCGTGAGTTGCCTGCAATTAAGTTCGGATCGATTGAACCTGGTTTTCATGTTGCTAAACCTGCTACGGATCCTATTCATGTGGCCCCTGCTGTGGCCTCTGTGCCCGTTGATGATGGCTTTGAAAAATTAATTGATAAATTGGCGGCCCAGGTTTGGCCTTGCTCTAACTGCCTCTCAGCTAAACATGCAGAGTGTACGGGCCGGATTCAGTGTTGGTCTTGTTCACGTTCGGACCATATCCGCAGAAACTGCCCGAGAATTAATGGAACTCTGCGTTGGGTAGTTAAATCGCCGAATATTGGAACCGAGGAGTCCCTTCCTCAGCTAGCCCCTGCCACTGTCCCAGGAAAACCCTCGCCAGAATCGCCTCTCGAATCGGAATCTCCTCAGCAAGGCGAACTTCCCTTGTGACCCTACTCGTTCCTCCCGGCAGGGATGCATGTCGACGAGCCCTGGGCGGCCGAGGAGCGGCCTGCTCACGTCTACATCACCTCTTCCATGGCTCCTGATCGCCGCCATGAATCTTGAGCCAATGCCCAACTAGTCCCTCGGCCACCGGTTGAAGAGCTCGACGATATTCTGCAGCAGATCGTCGATTACATCTTTCAAGAACTACATCTGCAGGTCGTCTCCTTCTCGAAAAAGTGCGGTTGGAGTCGGCATGTTCCGCATGGCGGATCAGGTGGCCAGAGATTGCCTGGTAAACTCTCCACCATTTTTCTTTCTAGATGGTAGGATGCTATCCTTCGTGAGGCACGACGAAGGAGAGAATGTTCGGTCAACTGTGTACACCAGGACCGGCTGGATTATGATCTTAAATCTGCACATGGACTACTACCGCACCGACGAATTTCTTCGTGAGGTGGTTTCAAGTTTGGCAACCTCCGGTCCTGGTGGAGGGAGGATGCTTCCCTGTCCGTACACTACTCAAGGTTACTTATGGTGGAGGCCCGGATATTCCCCTCGATCGATTGTAATTCGGAGGTTCAAAGATATGGGCCATGTGGTCTCCTGGACCTGCCCTGTTTTCATCTTGAACTGCGACGCTGCTGACGCTCTACCGGGGATGATGAGATATTCTCCCCTCCTGAGCAACCCACATCCTGCTTTCGGTGGACCCTGCTGCACAGTTCATGAGGCGTGGGTTCCCACCGGTTCATCCAGAACCACAGCAGGGGATGGCAACTGGAACAATGAGGAGCAGAGAAATGAGGCGCGGAGGATCCTATCGACCAGGCCCCGAGCCAGATCAGGTGCAATCATCTGTCTCCATTCAGTTCTCTGGCGCCTCAATTGATTCATTAAATGCTGTCAGAGCTGAAGGTCCTGAGCAATTTGTGGAGCTGCAGCAACAAGTGGAACAAAATCAGCTGGCTATTGTTCCATTGTTTCCACCAGTCCATGAGAATGTTTGCAGTTCAGAACAACGATGTTCATATCCTTCAAGTTTTACTGCCTGATCCTGTGTTGGAGTGGTCCAGGTACTTTGGAACACAAAGCAAGGATTATCTTTGATAAGAGATTTGAATTGATGTCATCGTTATTGTCTTTGGATGAATCTGTATCCACTGCCACCCCTGTGCCTATGCTTCTGGAGTATAGCTCTGTTGCTTCTGATCCTGCACTACTCCTGAGCCTGCTACTTCAAAGAAGAGCTAGGAAGGTTGCTACTCCGCTAGTCCTCGAGGAGCGTCGGGTGACGAGAAGCCTTGATAAGAATGTTGTCTTCCGGGTTCTGCCTGCTTCTGACAAGCTGGAACCAAGGAAGAAAGCGAAGTCTTCTCGCCCTCAGGCTTCTTCAGGGGGAGTGCCTCCTTTCACTCCTGTTGCTGATCTGCGAAAGGCGGGAAAAATGCTACAGATAGATGATTCAGAGTTAACCGTGGAGAAGCTTGAAGCTGCTCCAAAGAAGCCCAGCAGCTCTTCCAGTTCTGATGATTAGTGGCATTTCTTCTTTTATGGGCCTGGTTGGTCCCTCGAATTTTTGTTGGTATTTTATGATACATTTGTTATGATGGATGCCATAGTACTGCACTATGGATATGGTTATTATCTTTTGGTTATCTTATTTGCTGGTATTTTATGATTACCAGCAGCTTTGATTACTTTTCATATCTTCCATGGATAATACGACCTATTTGAATTTGGACTGGATTGTGTTGATTGGAATGTGAGAGGCTTAAATGATAAATCTAAAAGAGATGTAGTCTACAATAAAATTGAGGAAAGCCAGGCTTGTGTCATTTGCCTCCAGGAAACTAAATGCCAAGATTTTGATCATTCTTTTATTAGGTCTTTCTGTCCTAAAAGGTTTGATCGATTTGCTTTTTCTCCCTCTGTTGGAGCTTCTGGAGGTTTAATTGTGCTATGGAATGGTTCCATTTTCAATGGAGAATTAATAGAAGTTCACCGTTCTGCCATTCACATTAAATTTACTTCAATTCATAACTCAGTTTCTTGGGATCTAGCGAATGTTTATGGCCCTTGCAAGGGGGTGGAAAGAGAGGATTTTGTTAACTGGCTATATAATCTCCCTATTCCTATCCACCAGAACTGGATGATTCTTGGTGATTTTAACTTTATTAGATCACTGGATAATATAACTAAACCAGGGGCTGATATTAATGATATGTTTATCTTTAATGATGTCATTAGTCACCTGGGTTATTGGAACTGCCTGTTAAAGGTAGGAATTTCACTTGGTCTAATATGCAAAATGATCCTCTTTTGGTCCAGCTGGATTGGTTTTTTACATCCTGTCAATGGACATTGGACTTTCCAAATACTATGGTTTTACCCATGTCCAAAATCACTTCTTACCACCTGCCATGTACTGTTAAAATTGGAAACTTTGCTACCCACTTCCGGCTCACGCAGAGGGGGCTAGACGCCGGTTCCGTCTTTTTCTACACCGGGGCTAGTGTATCTCACGTAGAGGGGACCCGGAGCGTCGGGATCCCACCTAAACCAATGCTTTTCCATGACATGTGTGTTATATTGTATCATGGGTGTTGGGTGCCAAAGATACCATCACTCTCTGTGCCGGGGCCTCACCGACGTCGGATTCTCTCTCGCGGGTTCCAGGACTGCTCACACCCCGAAACTCCCGGATCTGACGTAACGGGGGGAATCTTGCAAGTAGGTGGGACCTACCATTGTCAAGGGTGTTCCTTGGGCCTAACATTACACAACCAAGCACTAGTTCCACTTTGCTACCCACTTCCGGCTCACGCAGAGGGGCTAGACGCCGGTTTCGTCTTTTTCTACACCGGGGCTAGTGTATCTCACGTAGTGGGGACCCGGAGCGTCGGGATCCCACCTAAACCAATTATTTGCCATGACATGTGTGTTAGATTGTATCATGGGTGTTGGGTGCCAAAGATACCATCACTCTCTTTGCCGAGGCCTCACCGACGTCGGATTCTCTCTCGCGGGTTCCAGGACTGCTCACACCCCGAAACTCCCGGATCTGACGTAACGGGGGAATCTTGCAAGTAGGTGGACCTACCATTGTCAAGGGTGTTCCTTGGGCCTAACATGACACAACCAAGCAACTAGTTCCACTTTGCTACCCACTTCCGGCTCACGCAGAGGGGGCTAGACGCCGGTTCCGTCTTTTTCTACACCGGGGCTAGTGTATCTCACGTAGAGGGGACCCGGAGCGTCGGGATCCCACCTAAACCAATTATTTGCCATGCCATGTGTGTTAGATTGTATCATGGGTGTTGGGTGACAAATATACCATCACTCTCTGTGTCGGGGCCTCACCGACGTCGGATTCTCTCTCGCGGGTTCCAGACTGCTCACACCCCGAAACTCCCGGATCTGACGTAACGGGGGAATCTTGCAAGTAGGTGGGCCCTACCATTGTCAAGGGTGTTCCTTGGGCCTAACATGACACAACCAAGCAACTAGTTCCACTTTTCTACCCACTTCCGGCTCACGCAGAGGGGCTAGACGCCGGTTCCGTCTTTTTCTACACCGGGGCTAGTGTATCTCACGTAGAGGGGACCCGGAGCGTCGGGATCCCACCTAAACCAATGCTTTGCCATGACATGTGTGTTATATTGTATCATGGGTTTTGGGTGCCAAAGATACCATCACTCTCTGTGCCGGGGCCTCACCGACGTCGGATTCTCTCTCGCGGGTTCCAGGACTGCTCACACCCCGAAACTCCCGGATCTGACGTAACGGGGGGAATCTTGCAAGTAGGTGGGCCCTACCATTGTCAAGGGTGTTCCTTGGTCCTAACATGACACAACCAAGCAACTAGTTCCACTTTGCTACCCACTTCCGGCTCACGCAGAGGGGCTAGACGCCGGTTCCGTCTTTTTCTACACCGGGGCTAGTGTATCTCCGGAGAGGGGATCCGGAGCGTCGGGATCCCACCTAAACCAATTATTTGCCATGACATGTGTGTTAGATTGTATCATGGGTGTTGGGTGCCAAAGATAGCATCACTCTCTGTGCCGGGGCCTCACCGACGTCGGATTCTCTCTCGCGGGTTCCAGGACTGCTCACACCCCGAAACTCCCGGATCTGGCGTAACGGGGGGAATCTTGCAAGTAGGTGGGCCCTACCATTGTCAATGGTGTTCCTTGGGCCTAACATGACACAACCAAGCAACTAGTTCCACTTTGCTACCCACTTCCGGCTCATGCAGGGGGGGCTGGACGCAGGTTCCGTCTTTTTCTACAACGGGGCTAGTGTATCTCCGGAGAGGGGACCCGGAGCGTCGGGATCCCACCTAAACCAATGTTTTGCCATGAGTTAATTAATGATGTTTGAGCTTGTACTTTTTTTGAGTGTCTATTTATTTTCGATTGGTATTTATGGATTGATCGCAAGCCTAAACATGGTTAGAGCTCTAATATGTCTTGAACTTATACTGAATTCAATTAATCTAAATCTCGTAACATTTTCTGATCTATTTGATAGTCGCCAATTAAGAGGAGACATTTTCGCAATTTTTGTGATAGCCCTTGCGGCTGCTAAGGCCGCTATTGGACTATCCATTCTTTCTTCCATCTATCGTAATAGGAAATCAACTCGTATCAATCAATCAAATTTATTGAATAATTAGACTATGGAATAATTGGACTTTTTAATAATTAGACATACAATCCTCTAAACAAAGGCGCACATATAAGAAAATAATATTGAATATAATATGAATAGAAATCTATACTATTTTCTTAGTATTATTTGAGAATATACATTTTCTTTAAGTAGGTTATTGTTGCCATGTGTGTTAGATTGTATCATGGGTGTTGGGTGCCAAAGATAGCATCACTCTCTATGCCGGGGCCTCACCGACGTCGGATTCTCTCTCGCGGGTTCCAGGACTGCTCACACCCCGAAACTCCCTGATCTGACGTAACGGGGGGAATCTTGCAAGTAGGTGGGCCCTACCATTGTCAATGGTGTTCCTTGGGCCTACCATGACACAACCAAGCAACTAGTTCCACTTTGCTACCCACTTCCGGCTCACGCAGAGGGGGCTAGACGCCGGTTCCGTCTTTTTCTACACCGGGGCTAGTGTATCTCCGGATAGGGGACCCGGAGCGTCGGGATCCCACCTAAACCAATTATTTGCAATGAAATGTGTGTTAGATTGTATCATGGGTGTTGGGTGCCAAAGATACCATCACTCTCTTTGCCGGGCCTCACGACGTCGGATTCGCTCTCGCGGTTCCAGGACTGCTCACACCCCGAAACTCCCGGATCTGACATAACGGGGGAATCTTGCAAGTAGGTGGGCCCTACCATTGTCAAGGGTGTTCCGTGGGCCTAACATGACACAACCAAGCAACTAGTTCCACTTTGCTACCCACTTCCGCTCACGCAGAGGGGGTTGACGCCGGTTCCGTCTTTTTCTACACCGGGGCTAGTGTATCTCCGAGAGGGATCCGGAGCGTCGGATCCCACCTAAACCAATTATTGCCATGACATGTGTGTTAGATTGTATCATGGTGTTGGTGCCAAAGATACAATCACTCTCTGTGCCGGGGCCTCACCGACGTCGGATTCTCTCTCGCGGGTTCCAGGACTGCTCACACCCCGAAACTCCCGGATCTGGCGTAACGGGGGAATCTTGCAAGTAGGTGGGCCCTACCATTGTCAAGGGTGTTACTTGGGCCTAACATGACACAACCAAGCAACTAGTTCCACTTTGCTACCCACTTCCGGCTCACGCAGAGGGGGCTGGACGCCGGTTCCATCTTTTTCTACACCGGGGCTAGTGTATCTCCGGAGAGGGGACCCGGAGCGTCGGATCCCACCTAAACCAATGATTTGCCATGACATGTGTGTTAGATTGTATCATGGGTGTTGGGTGCCAAAGATAGCATCACTCTCTGTGCCGGGGCCTCACCGACGTCGGATTCTCTCTCGCGGGTTCCAGGACTGCTCACACCCCGAAACTCCCGGATCTCACGTAACGGGGGAATCTTGCAAGTAGGTGGGCCCTACCATTGTCAAGGGTGTTCCTTGGGCCTAACATGACACAACCAAGCAACTAGTTCCACTTTGCTACCCACTTCCGGCTCACGCAGAGGGGCTAGACGCCGGTTCCGTCTTTTTCTACACCGGGGCTAGTGTATCTCCGGAGAGGGACCCGGAGCGTCGGGATCCCACCTAAACCAATGTTTTGCCATGACATGTGTGTTAGATTGTATAATGGGTGTTGGGTGCCAAAGATAGCATCACTCTCTGTGCCGGGGCCTCACCGACGTCGGATTCTCTCTCGCGGGTTCCAGGACTGCTCACATCCCGAAACTCCCGGATCTGACGTAACGGGGGGAATCTTGCAAGTAGGTGGGCCCTACCATTGTCAATCGTGTTCCTTGGGCCTACCATGACACAACCAAGAAACTAGTTCCACTTTGCTACCCACTTCCGGCTCACGCAGAGGGGGCTAGACGCCGGTTCCGTCTTTTTCTACACCGGGGCTAGTGTATCTCCGGAGAGGGGACCCGGAGCGTCGGGATCCCACCTAAACCAATTATTTGCAATGAAATGTGTGTTATATTGTATCATGGGTGTTGGGTGCCAAAGATACCATCACTCTCTTTGCCGGGGCCTCATCGACGTCGGATTCGCTCTCGCGGGTTCCAGGACTGCTCACACCCCGAAACTCCCGGATCTGACGTAACGGGGGAATCTTGCAAGTAGGTGGGCCCTACCATTGTCAAGGGTGTTCCTTGGGCCTAACATGACACAACCAAGCAACTAGTTCCACTTTTCTACCCACTTCCGGCTCACGCAGAGGGGGCTAGACGCCGGTTCCGTCTTTTTCTACACCGGGGCTAGTGTATATCCGGAGAGGGGATCCGGAGCGTCGGGATCCCACCTAAACCAATTATTTGCCATGACATGTGTGTTAGATTGTATCATGGGTGTTGGGTGCCAAATATACCATCACTATCTGTGCCGGGGCCTCACCGACGTCGGATTCTCTCTCGCGGGTTCCAGGACTGCTCACACCCCGAAACTCCCGGATCTGGCGTAACGGGGGGAATCTTGCAAGTAGGTGGGCCCTACCATTGTCAAGGGTGTTCCTTGGGCCTAACATGACGCAACCAAGCAACTAGTTCCACTTTGCTACCCACTTCCGGCTCACGCAGAGGGGGCTGGACGCCGTTCCGTCTTTTTCTACACCGGGCTAGTGTATCTCCAGAGAGGGGACCCGGCGTCGGGATCCCACCTAAAACCAATGCTTTGCCATGACATGTGTGTTAGATTGTATCATGGGTGTTGGGTGCCAAATATAGCATCACTCTCTGTGCCGGGGCCTCACCGACGTCGGATTCTCTCTCGCGGGTTCTAGGACTGCTCACACCCCGAAACTCCCGGATCTGACGTAACGGGGGGAATCTTGCAAGTAGGTGGGCCCTACCATTGTCAAGGGTGTTCCTTGTGCCTAACATGACACAACCAAGCAACTAGTTCCACTTTTCTACCCACTTCCGGCTCACGCAGAGGGGGCTAGACGCCGGTTCCGTCTTTTTCTACACCGGGGCTAGTGTATCTCACGTAGAGGGGACCCGGAGCGTCGGATCCCACCTAAACCAATTATTTGCCATGACATGTTGTTAGATTGTATCATGGGTGTTGGGTGCCAAAGATAGCATCACTCTCTGTGCCGGGGCCTAACCGACGTCGATTCTCTCTCGCGGGTTCCAGGACTGCTCACACCCCGAAACTCCCGGATCTGACGTAACGGGGGTAATCTTGCAAGTAGGTGGGCCCTACCATTGTCAAGGGTGTTCCTTGGCCTAACATGAGACAACCAAGCAACTAGTTCCACTTTGCTACCCACTTTCGGATCACGCAGGGGGGCTAGACGCCGTTCCGTCTTTTTCTACACCGGGCTAGTGTATCTCCGGAGAGGGGATCCGGAGCGTCGGGATCCCACCTAAACCAATTATTTGCCATGACATGTGTGTTAGATTGTATCATGGGTGTTGGGTGCCAAAGATACCATCACTCTCTGTGCCGGGCCTCACCGACGTCGGATTCTCTCTCGCGGGTTCTAGGACTGCTCACACCCCGAAACTCCCGGATCTGACGTAACGGGGGGAATCTTGCAAGTAGGTGGGCCCTACCATTGTCAAGGGTGTTCCTTGGGCCTAACATGACACAACCAAGCAACTAGTTCCACTTTGCTACCCACTTCCGGCTCACGCAGAGGGGCTAGACGCCGTTCCGTCTTTTTCTACACCGGGGCTAGTGTATCTCACGTAGAGGGGACCCGGAGCGTCGGGATCCCACCTAAACCAATGTTTTGCCATGACATGTGTGTTAGATTGTATCATGGGTGTTGGGTGCCAAAGATACCATCACTCTCTGTGTCGGGGCCTCACCGACGTCGGATTCTCTCTCGCGGGTTCCAGGACTGCTCACACCCCGAAACTCCCGGATCTGACGTAACGGGGGGAATCTTGCAAGTAGGTGGGCCCTACCATTGTCAAGGGTGTTCCTTGGGCCTAACATGACACAACCAAGCAACTAGTTACACTTTGCTACCCACTTCCGGCTCACGCAGAGGGGCTAGACGCCGGTTCCGTCTTTTTACACCGGGGCTAGTGTATCTCACGTAGAGGGGACCCGGAGCGTCGGATCCCACCTAAACCAATGTTTTGCCATGACATGTGTGTTAGATTGTATCATGGGTGTTGGGTGCCAAAGATACCATCACTCTCTGTGCCGGGGCCTCACCGACGTCGATTCTCTCTCGCGGGTTCCAGGACTGCTCACACCCCGAAACTCCCGGATCTGACGTAACGGGGAATCTTGCAAGTAGGTGGGCCCTATACCATTTTCAAGGTGTTCCTTGGGCCTAACATGACACAACCAAGCAACTAGTTCCACTTTGCTACCCACTTCCAGCTCACGCAGAGGGGGCTAGACGCCGGTTCCGTCTTTTTCTACACCGGGCTAGTGTATCTCACGTAGAGGGGACCCGGAGCGTCGGGATCCTACCTAAACCAATGTTTTGCCATGACATGTGTGTTAGATTGTATCATGGGTGTTGGGTGCCAAAGATACCATCACTCTCTGTGCCGGGGCCTCACCGACGTGGGATTCTCTCTCGCGGGTTCCAGGACTGCTCACACCCCGAAACTCCCGGATCTGACGTAACGGGGGGAATCTTGCAAGTAGGTGGGCCCTACCATTGTCAAGGGTGTTCCTTGGGCCTAACATGACACAACCAAGCAACTAGTTCCACTTTGCTACCCACTCCGGCTCACGCAGAGGGGGCTAGACGCCGGTTCCGTCTTTTTCTACACCGGGGCTAGTGTATCTCACGTAGAGGGGACCCGGAGCGTCGGGATCCCACCTAAACCAATGTTTTGCCATGACATGTGTGTTAGATTGTATCATGGTGTTGGGTGCCAAAGATACCATCACTCTCTTTGCCGAGGCCTCACCGACGTCGGATTCTCTCTCGCGGGTTCCAGGACTGCTCACACCCCGAAACTCCCGGATCCGACGTAACGGGGGGAATCTTGCAAGTAGGTGGGCCATACCATTGTCAAGGGTGTTCCTTGGGCCTAACATGACACAACCAAGCAACTAGTTCCACTTTGCTACCCACTTCCGGCTCACGCAGAGGGGGCTAGACGCCGGTTCCGTCTTTTCTACACCGGGGCTAGTGTATCTCAGGTAGAGGGGACCCGGAGCGTCGGATCCCACCTAAACCAATGTTTTGCCATGACATGTGTGTTAGATTGTATCATGGGTGTTGGGTGCCAAAGATACCATCACTCTCTTTGCCGGGCCTCACCGACGTCGGATTCTCTCTCGCGGGTTCCAGGACTGCTCACACCCCGAAACTCCCGGATCTGACGTAACGGGGGGAATCTTGCAAGTAGGTGGGCCCTACCATTGTCAAGGGTGTTCCTTGGGCCTAACATGACACAACCAAGCAACTAGTTCCACTTTGCTACCCACTTCCGGCTCACGCAGAGGGGGCTAGACGCCGGTTCCGTCTTTTTCTACACCGGGCTAGTGTATCTCACGTAGAGGGACCCGGAGCGTCGGGATCCCACCTAAACCAATTATTTGCCATGCCATGTGTGTTAGATTGTATCATGGGTGTTGGGTGCCAAAGATAGAATCACTCTCTGTGCCGGGTCCTCACCGACGTCGGATTCTCTCTCGCGGGTTCCAGGACTGCTCACACCCCGAAACTCCCGGATCTGACGTAACGGGGGGAATATTGCAAGTAGGTGGGCCCTACCATTGTCAAGGGTGTTCCTTGGGCCTAACATGACACAAACAAGCAACTAGTTCCACTTTTCTACCCACTTCCGGCTCACGCAGGGGGGCTGGACGCCGGTTCCGTCTTTTTCTACACCGGGCTAGTGTATCTCCGGAGAGGGGACCCGGAGCGTCGGGATCCAACCTAAACCAATGTTTGCCATGCCATGTGTGTTAGATTGTATCATGGGTGTTGGGTGCCAAAGATAGCATCACTCTCTGTGCCGGGCCTCACCGACGTCGGATTCTCTCTCGCGGGTTCTAGGACTGCTCACACCCCGAAACTCCCGGATCTGACGTAACGGGGGGAATCTTGCAACTAGGTGGGCCCTACCATTGTAAATGGTGTTCCTTGGGACTAACATGACACAACCAAGCAACTAGTTCCACTTTGCTACCCACTTCCGGCTCACGCAGAGGGGCTGGACGCCGGTTCCGTCTTTTTCTACACCGGGCTAGTGTATCTCCGGAGAGGGGACCCGGAGCGTCGGGATCCCACCTAAACCAATGTTTTGCCATGCCATGTGTGTTAGATTGTATCATGGGTGTTGTGTGCCAAAGATAGCATCACTCTCTGTGCCGGGGCCTCACCGACGTCGGATTCTCTCTCGCGGGTTCCAGGACTGCTCACACCCCGAAACTCCCGGATCTGACGTAACGGGGGGAATCTTGCAAGTAGGTGGGCCCTACCATTGTCAAGTGTGTTCCTTGGGCCTAACATGACACAACCAAGCAACTAGTTCCACTTTGCTACCCACTCCGGCTCACGCAGAGGGGGCTAGACAGGTTCCGTCTTTTTCTACACCGGGCTAGTGTATCTCCGGAGAGGGACCCGGAGCGTCGGGATCCCACCTAAACCAATGTTTTGCCATGCCATGTGTGTTAGAGTGTATCATGGGTGTTGTGTGCCAAAGATAGCATCTCCAGCCGTTGCGCCCCCCCCAGGGCCCAAAACGCCGCCGTTTTGGTGCCGCCGCGGCGCTAAACGGCGCTATTCTGGAACCTGGGGGGCGCGTTTCCCAGTCGCGTCCCGAGCCCAAACAAACGCAAAATGAAAACAGGCGAAATTTTATTGAAATTCGGAAAGTGCGTACATATTCGGCGCGAATTTAAGCTAGTACGAAAAATTTAAACTAAAAACATAGGAGATTTAAACTACTCGATGACTGCCCCTACACCTACGCATCGTCGTCTTCATCAGCGACATCGTCGTGGCGGTGCTGGTTGGAGGGGCCGGCTTCGTCCTGGCTCGCCGCGGCGAGACGGCGTTGCTCCGCCCGCTCCGCTCGGGCCTGCAGGCGCAGCCGGTGCAGTTGCGCCTGCTCGGAGGGCGGGCGGTTGCGCCGCCGCTCACCCTGTAGCGCAACCTGCCGCCGGTCCTCGTAGAGGGCGATGATGCCCTGCTGCTCGATCGAGGCAGCGCGCTGGGCCATCTGGCGGCGCACCGCTCGCGCCGCCTCCTCCCGCTGGTGCGTCTCCAGGGAGGCACGAACGGCGGCCGCCTCCGCCGCCGCCGCGGCCTGCTCGAGGACGCCGCGCACCTCGCGGTACGCTTCCTCGTTCTGCGAGGTCTCGAACGAGTGCAGCCCGGCGTGCTGCTCGGGCCACACTGGCTGCCTCCTCACCTCGCGTCTCCAGTGGCGGGCGGCTCGCCGCTTCTCGCGCCTCGTCGTGCTCGGGTGGCTGCTCCGGCGCCACCGGCTCCGCGCCACCACCTGCGGCTCCAGCGCCGCTTGCTGCGCTGGGCGGCAGCTCGACGTCGTCGTTCTCGGGCCACGCGTCCAAAGGTTCTCCATTGCGGCGAGGTTCGAGGGTGGGGAAAGAACGCGAGGAGAGAGTCGAGACTGTGCGTACGGGGAGGGGGCGGGCACCATTTTTATAGCGGGCTGGGTTCGGCCTGGGTGCCGCGGCGCCAAATAGCGCCGAAACGGGGCTATTTGGGCCGCTGGGGGTGCCGAGTGGTGAAGAAGCGGCGCTATTCGCCGCTTCCGCCGCGAAAAAAGCCCCCTGGGGGGGCTCT
The DNA here is from genome assembly GCA_028641055.1 of Alopecurus myosuroides. NCBI lineage: Eukaryota > Viridiplantae > Streptophyta > Magnoliopsida > Poales > Poaceae > Alopecurus > Alopecurus myosuroides. The sequence goes on along the minus strand of JAPCYS010001687.1, from coordinate 2,782 downwards.
GGGGGACGGCTGGAGATGCCCTAACATGACACTTGAACACACACCACTACGATTATTTTTGAATTTTACGACTAGATTGAAATTCGAAGGAAGCGGGATACACGACAGTACGTGGATCTAAACATTCTAGGATACATGGACAAACCATTTGTCCCAGCCATCTTGTGGCTCAAGTCTAGTCATACTCCTGCCTAGGCGTATAATACATGTACTCGTAGTCGTCGAAGTCGCCACCGCCGTCGTCGCTGTCGTCGGATGGGGCTGAAATGTCGATGGGGGCACGCCTGGACTGCGGGTAGCGCAGGCGGGGGTTATCGCCGTTCCTTATGTAGTTCATGACGCCCTGGAGAGTCCGGCCGCGCCACCACAGCCGACGACCAGCCTCGTTGAAGTTCGAAGGAGGCGGGCCGTCCCCCTCGTACCTAGCGAGCGCCCTCTCACGCCGATTGAAGAAGAAGACGTCCCAACCTGCGCGGTAGTTGGATCCCATTGGGGATACGTCCGCTGCGCCGGTGTCAGCTCGAAGTAGTAGTGGTTCGTGATGGCCGCCCGGCGCGCCAGACCTCGAGGGACAGGAGGGACCGGCACGCCTCCGGCGCTCAGCATCCACCCGGCGGGGACGCCGTACCCGGGAGGGCAGGGGTAGTTCGAGGCGCAGAGCTCCTCCGTCTCCGAGCAGGTTATAGTGGGTACGGTGGAAGACATGGAAGAGTTGGCGCGAAGAAATGGAAGAATGCTGGGTTGTAGATATGTGCTAACCAAGCTAGATGCATGTGTGTTTATATAGTGAGAAATGGAGGGAAGAAGCACACGGATCGTGTGTTTTCTTCGAGGTCTTCCGAGCCGTTGGATCTTTCAAGTGATCGTGAGCCGTTGGATCCAATATGTGCACACGGATTGTGTGCTTCTTTCACTTCTTTGCCGAGTGTCATGTCACGGGGCACTCGGCAAAGTCTCAAACACGGGCGGGAAGAAGTAAAATTTGGTCTGCTGGCCTATATGCCGAGTGTCACATCACGGGCACTCGGCAAAGTTTCAAACGCGGGGCGGGAAGAAATGAAACTATGGACTGACGTACATATGCCGAGTACCACCTTGGGATACTCGGCATAGATTCAAAATTTGGGCGGGAAGAAACCGCGCGGAACGAAAAGTATTTTTGACGACATGTATGCCGAGTCCCCGTCCCAGGGACACTCGGCAAACATTTGGTCAAAAAAAAAAAAAAGATATCGTTGCCGAGTCCCCGTCCCAGGGACACTCGGCAAAGTAGAAACCACTGTTCTACAGACTCGAAAATGCCACGTGTCTTGCCTCTTTGCCGAGCGTGCCCTTTGCCGAGTGTCCTTGAGGTTGTAAGCCGGCAGTTTAATCTTTGCCGAGTGCTGGAAGCAGGGCACACACGGCAAAGGTAGTTAGTGCCGAGTGTTTGCTATTTGCCGAGTGTGACAGAAAATGGCCACTCGGCAAACGGTGTATACGCCGAGCGTTTGTTATACGTCGAGTGTTTCGTTAGTCTTCTCGGCTTTCCGTCGTGTACGCCGAGTATCCCGTGAATTAGCACTCGGCGACAAGTTGGATACTCGGCAGAATTGGATTTTCCAGTAGTGTTGGGCAAGGTACTCGGGGAGATGAAATTTTGGTTTTGTGTCATTGGCACAAGTTTAGATGTTTAAATCAGCTATCTGTCCATAACATATGCATTAATTTAGAACAAAATCATATGAGAATTTCATCTAACAACTGAAAGACTGATGGTAATAACTTACGAGACCATATAAGAACACTGGAGTTTTGTCGAGCACCTAGCATGTGTGCAGTGACCAGCATCGGTGAATCATAGAGGAGTTGCATCTGGACATGGGAGGACCTTAATTGGGAGCCGGCTGCCGTGTGGGAACAAATCGAGGAAGCTGGCACTCGCCCTCCTTGCCTCCTTGTCCTCTGCGTGGATGTGTTAAATCAACGTTCACCATGCTTGAGCCATGGCGGTGCTGATAGGAGCGAGGAAAAGAGGAGTAGCACAGTATGTCCAGGTAGGGGAGTTGAAGCCAAAACAATTCGTAATTGCTCTTTGAACTCAGTTAAATTGAAGGATGGAGAAAGGATATGGACAACATTGGTGTCGCTTCGAGCTCCGGTTGGGGGGAATCGACCAGCGCGTCGTTGGTGTAGACAACGGACTGCTCGCCGCGGGAGAGTGGACTTGTGCTTGGGTGCCACATCGTCTACTCCCGCACCTTGGCCACCAGAATCGCCTTTTCCATGGGGGACATGTGCCTCGTCTCTTCCCTCCCGCAACCCACCCGCTCACCTCCTCCCTCTTTGAGCGGAATCACGTTCTGATGGCTCGTAGGAGACCATGGTGGCGGTGGATTTCCATTCCAGTGGCTCGTAGGAGACCCCGGCGGATGGTATGTGCGAGCAGGAGCCCGAGGGGCGAGGGCGGCGTCGAGCGAGAGGAGAGACTGGAGTTTTTTTTAGTTGAGAGACGGGAGGTTGGGTACCGAGAGGAAAGCGAACAAAACAACCGAACCGGTACCATGGCAATTTTATGTATTATGGGATTTTGTGGAAGGGCAAATCGGTAATTTTGTGTTGGACGAAAATTTTGGCAGAAACCTTAATGCCTTTATTATTATATATATATATATATATATATATAATAATAGGTAAAGATTTCTCAATTCCTAGGAACTGACTGTCAATCCAGTTATACAGCGGTTAACAGGGAGAAAAAATCTGGCTATGCAGTATTCGTTCTTATGGGAACTATGGCAGT
>JAPCYS010001416.1:0-18124 GCA_028641055.1 Alopecurus myosuroides | reverse complement strand
TCGTCGTAACAGAAAGGCTTTACGCCCTTAAGCTCGAACTCGCGGTCGAACTCCTCTCCAGACGCCATGGCGGATCCCGATGCACCGTCGCATTGCCTTATTGATATAGGAGAAGCAAATATGTTATCGCCTAGGATAAAAATAAAAAATCGTCACCAGGTGACAAAATTACGAAGTTAATATCTGCCAAGTGCACGCGTCCGTGTCCCTCTCCCTCGCCCGGGCCGCTCACCTCTCGTCGTCATAACCGAAGAGATCGAAGCCCTCAACCTCGTACTTGCCCACCAACTCCGACTCGTCTACAGACGCCATGATGGATCCCAATAGAGAAGGCCGCCGCTGAGGCCGAGGAAGCGAAAGCGTACGTGCGCCGATGTCGACGCCTAGCTTTCTTCCCTTGTCGATTCTTATCGATCTTTGCTGGGCCAGCGCATCCTATAAGGTACGCAGCCGCTCTTGTTACAGGCACGAGTCCGATTCCAATACGAAAACAAGAGGTGCCCGTTTCCAATACAAACGAACGCAACAAATTGTTTCTGAAAAACCGAGAACAGGAGGGGACACCCCGGTCTCCGGTTCGCTCTCTCATACTACCTCGTAGCTAGGGTTGGGACAAGGCATCCTACGTACGCAGCTGCTCTTGTTACAGACAGACCGTTTCCAATACAAAAACAAGAGGTGCACGTTGCCAATACCAAACGAACGCTACAAATCGTTGTGAAAAGAACGACAACAGCGGACACCCCGATCTCCGGTTCGCTCTCTCATCTCCCTTGTAGGGATGGTAGGAGAAACTGCATTGCATGCGCCGGCCTTCTCCTGATCAGAGATACGAATGAGATTGGTCCGTGGCTCCGTGCCACTTGCCAACTCATCAGTTCACCGGCCGGCCCCCTTCTTCATTCTGTTGAAGGTCATGCCAATGTATTGCTTCATCGTCTAGAGCTAGGCCAACTTCACATGCCGGAGGCAATCAAATGTTATAGTACGTCCAAATTAACAAGAGGCCAAGTTTAACCTGCTTTTCTAGTCACATATATATGTACGCCTCACGAGCACGGCTGCGGCCACGTGGATGGGCTTTTAGCCCCGGTCCATCACAGGTCGGGACTAAAGGGAGGAGGCTTTAGTCCTGATTGGGCAGTCCCGGTTGGAAATTCGGGACTGTAGGAAATGGTGGACTTCATGCGAGTCTCTGAAGGAGATGACTCAGAACCGAAAGAGCCGTTGCAAACTGAAAACTCAACTCAGCAATAATCGTTCTTGTTATCGGCAACAACACTGCAACCAGGCATGTTGGCGCCCCGACCATGCAGCTCAAGTACAGGTGTAGGGCCACTCCTTCTTGTTCCTTGTGGATTCGGGTAGCTCAGTTTGTTTCATCGATAAAAAACATGCCCAACAACTGACAGGGGCGGAGTTCATGCCTCACCTACCACTGTGCGAGTGGCTAGGGGTGCCTTATTGACTAGCACTTCGTATTTTCTAGCTATGTCATGGTCCGCCGATGGGAAGGTAAAGTATTCATTATCTAAACTATGATTACAAACCATTGATTCAATTCACTAGTAACAAACTAAGTACATACACTACGGGAAACAGCACAGACGCCGAGGGCCGCCAGAGACGCCGACGGCCAATGTCGGCCCCCCTCGGCGTAGGGGGGTCGACAGGATTGGCTCGCGGCGTGCCCCTCGGCGTCTGTAAGCCCCTCGGCGTATGCAATCTACCCCGAGGGCCACCGTCGGCGTAGAGGACCCCCTCGGCGTACGTGACGCTTCCGTTACGGCGTCCGCGCGCGGCCGTTACGTGCTGGCCTACGCCGAGGGGGTGCCGTCGGCGTTTATTTCTTTTTTTTTTTCCTCCCCACGCGTTACGTGCTGTGTATACACGCGTTGCGTGCTTTTTAAAAAAACTTCAATAGTATGATTGTGTTGCGTTGCGTGCTTTTTTTTCCTCCCCACGCGTTACGTGCCGTCGGCTTAGGTAGTTTTTCTTTTTTCTTTTGCTCGATCGCGATATTCTTGCAAGTCATTGCTCTGATATTCTGTTCAGGAACACTTTTATCATGAATTTTTTTACTGCAAGTTAATATGATTGTGTCATCGACTCATTATCAACATACTCATCGCCGTCCAAAATTGCACTCCGGGTGTGACCCGCTTCACCGACGTCCGTTTCTCCCTCGTGAGTTTACATGCGCTTATAGGGTTAAACTCCTTATCGGACGAAACGTCGGGAATCTTCCGAAGAGTTGGGTTCTACCAACTTGTTTTATGTTCCTATGGGCTACCCTAACAAAACAAGCAGCTGGTTCCACAATGCTACCCCCTTTCGACGCCGTTACCGCGTGTATCCGTATAAGTCCGGTATTTCTCCTGCGGGTCTAGGTTTTCACCGGAGGGGGGCTACGGAGCGTCCGGAACCTTTCACAAGCTAGAGGGTGCCATACCATGTTATTATATGTGTTGTGGTCTTTGGATGGCAAAGATTGCACTCCGGGGTGTGACCCGCTTCACCGACGTCCGTTTCTCCCTCGTGAGTTTACATGCGCTTATAGGGTTAAACTCCCTTATCGGACGAAACGTCGGGAATCTTCCGAAGAGTTGGGTTCTACCAACTTGTTTTTATGTTCCTATGGGCTACCCTAACACAAACAAGCAGCTGGTTCCACAATGCTACCCCCTTTCGACGCCGTTACCGCGTGTATCCGTATAAGTCCGGTATTTCTCCTGCGGGTCTAGGTTTTCACCGGAGGGGGGCTACGGAGCGTCCGGAACCTTTCACAAGCTAGAGGGTGCCATACCATGTTATTATATGTGTGTTGTGGTCTTTGGATGGCAAAGATTGCACTCCGGGGTGTGACCCGCTTCACCGACGTCCGTTTCTCCCTCGTGAGTTTACATGCGCTTATAGGGTTAAACTCCCTTATCGGACGAAACGTCGGGAATTTCCGAAGAGTTGGGTTCTACCAACTTGTTTTATGTTCCTATGGGCTACCCTAACACAAACAAGCAGCTGGTTCCACAATGCTACCCCCTTTCGACGCCGTTACCGCGTGTATCCGTATAAGTCCGGTATTTCTCCTGCGGGTCTAGGTTTTCACCGGAGGGGGGCTACGGAGCGTCCGGAACCTTTCACAAGCTAGAGGGTGCCATACCATGTTATTATATGTGTGTTGTGGTCTTTGGATGGCAAAGATTGCACTCCGGGGTGTGACCCGCTTCACCGACGTCTTCTCCCTCGTGAGTTTACATGCGCTTATAGGGTTAAACTCCCTTATCGGACGAAACGTCGGGAATCTTCCGAAGAGTTGGGTTCTACCAACTTGTTTTATGTTCCTATGGGCTACCCTAACACAAACAAGCAGCTGGTTCCACAATGCTACCCCTTTCGCGCCGTTACCGCGTGTATCCGTATAAGTCCGGTATTTCTCCTGCGGGTCTAGGTTTTCACCGGAGGGGGGCTACGGAGCGTCCGGAACCTTTCACAAGCTAGAGGGTGCCATACCATGTTATTATATGTGTGTTGTGGTCTTTGGATGGCAAAGATTGCACTCCGGGGTGTGACCCGCTTCACCGACGTCCGTTTCCTCCCTCGTGAGTTTACATGCGCTTATAGGGTTAAACTCCCTTATCGGACGAAACGTCGGGAATCTTCCGAAGAGTTGGGTTCTACCAACTTGTTTTATGTTCCTATGGGCTACCCTAACACAAACAAGCAGCTGGTTCCACAATGCTACCCCCTTTCGACGCCGTTACCGCGTGTATCCGTATAAGTCCGGTATTTCTCCTGCGGGTCTAGGTTTTCACCGGAGGGGGGCTACGGAGCGTCCGGAACCTTTCACAAGCTAGAGGGTGCCATACCATGTTTATTATATGTGTGTTGTGGTCTTTGGATGGCAAAGATTGCACTCCGGGGTGTGACCCGCTTCACCGACGTCCGTTTCTCCCTCGTGAGTTTACATGCGCTTATAGGGTTAAACTCCCTTATCGGACGAAACGTCGGGAATCTTCCGAAGAGTTGGGTTCTACCAACTTGTTTTATGTTCCTATGGGCTACCCTAACACAAACAAGCAGCTGGTTCCACAATGCTACCCCCTTTCGACGCCGTTACCGCGTGTATCCGTATAAGTCCGGTATTTCTCCTGCGGGTCTAGGTTTTCACCGGAGGGGGGCTACGGAGCGTCCGGAACCTTTCACAAGCTAGAGGGTGCCATACCATGTTATTATATGTGTGTTGTGGTCTTTGGATGGCAAAGATTGCACTCCGGGGTGTGACCCTTCACCGACGTCCGTTTCTCCCTCGTGAGTTTACATGCGCTTATAGGGTTAAACTCCCTTATCGGACGAAACGTCGGGAATCTTCCGAAGAGTTGGGTTCTACCAACTTGTTTTATGTTCCTATGGGCTACCCTAACACAAACAAGCAGCTGGTTCCACAATGCTACCCCCTTTCGACGCCGTTACCGCGTGTATCCGTATAAGTCCGGTATTTCTCCTGCGGGTCTAGGTTTTCACCGGAGGGGGGCTACGGAGCGTCCGGAACCTTTCACAAGCTAGAGGGTGCCATACCATGTTATTATGTGTGTTGTGGTCTTTGGATGGCAAAGATTGCACTCCGGGGTGTGACCCGCTTCACCGACGTCCGTTTCTCCCTCGTGAGTTTACATGCGCTTATAGGGTTAAACTCCCTTATCGGACGAAACGTCGGGAATCTTCCGAAGAGTTGGGTTCTACCAACTTGTTTTATGTTCCTATGGGCTACCCTAACACAAACAAGCAGCTGGTTCCACAATGCTACCCCCTTTCGACGCCGTTACCGCGTGTATCCGTATAAGTCCGGTATTTCTCCTGCGGGTCTAGGTTTTCACCGGAGGGGGGCTACGGAGCGTCCGGAACCTTTCACAAGCTAGAGGGTGCCATACCATGTTATTATATGTGTGTTGTGGTCTTTGGATGGCAAAGATTGCACTCCGGGGTGTGACCCGCTTCACCGACGTCCGTTTCTCCCTCGTGAGTTTACATGCGCTTATAGGGTTAAACTCCCTTATCGGACGAAACGTCGGGAATCCGAAGAGTTGGGTTCTACCAACTTGTTTTATGTTCCTATGGGCTACCCTAACACAAACAAGCAGCTGGTTCCACAATGCTACCCCCTTTCGACGCCGTTACCGCGTGTATCCGTATAAGTCCGGTATTTCTCCTGCGGGTCTAGGTTTTCACCGGAGGGGGGCTACGGAGCGTCCGGAACCTTTCACAAGCTAGAGGGTGCCATACCATGTTATTATATGTGTGTTGTGGTCTTTGGATGGCAAAGATTGCACTCCGGGGTGTGACCCGCTTCACCGACGTCCGTTTCTCCCTCGTGAGTTTACATGCGCTTATAGGGTTAAACTCCCTTATCGGACGAAACGTCGGGAATCTTCCGAAGAGTTGGGTTCTACCAACTTGTTTTATGTTCCTATGGGCTACCCTAACACAAACAAGCAGCTGGTTCCACAATGCTACCCCCTTTCGACGCCGTTACCGCGTGTATCCGTATAAGTCCGGTATTTCCCTGCGGGTCTAGGTTTTCACCGGAGGGGGGCTACGGAGCGTCCGGAACCTTTCACAAGCTAGAGGGTGCCATACCATGTTATTATATGTGTGTTGTGGTCTTTGGATGGCAAAGATTGCACTCCGGGGTGTGACCCGCTTCACCGACGTCCGTTTCTCCCTCGTGAGTTTACATGCGCTTATAGGGTTAAACTCCCTTATCGGACGAAACGTCGGGAATCTTCCGAAGAGTTGGGTTCTACCAACTTGTTTTATGTTCCTATGGGCTACCCTAACACAAACAAGCAGCTGGTTCCACAATGCTACCCCCTTTCGACGCCGTTACCGCGTGTATCCGTATAAGTCCGGTATTTCTCCTGCGGGTCTAGGTTTTCACCGGAGGGGGGCTACGGAGCGTCCGGAACCTTTCACAAGCTAGAGGGTGGCATGCCATGTTATTATAGTGTGTTGTGGTCTTTGGATGGCAAATATTGCACTCCGGGGTGTGACCCGCTTCACCGACGTCCGTTTCTCCCTCGTGAGTTTACATGCGCTTATAGGGTGAAAGTCCCTTATCGGACGAAACGTCGGGAATCTTCCGAAGAGTTGGGTTCTACCAACTTGTTTTATGTTCCTATGGGCTACCCTAACACAAACAAGCAGCTGGTTCCACAATGCTACCCCCTTTCGACGCCGTTACCGCGTGTATCCGTATAAGTCCGGTATTTCTCCTGCGGGTCTAGGTTTTCACCGGAGGGGGGCTACGGAGCCGTCCCCACACAAGATAGAGGGTGGCATGCCATGTTATTATATGTGTGTTGTGGTCTTTGGATGGCAAATATTGCACTCCGGGGTGTGACCCGCTTCACCGACGTCCGTTTCTCCCTCGTGAGTTTACATGCGCTTATAGGGTGAAACTCCCTTATCGGACGAAACGTCGGGAATCTTCCGAAGAGTTGGGTTCTACCAACTTGTTTTATGTTCCTATGGGCTACCCTAACACAAACAAGCAGCTGGTTCCACAATGCTACCCCCTTTCGACGCCGTTACCGCGTGTATCCGTATAAGTCCGGTATTTCTCCTGCGGGTCTAGGTTTTCACCGGAGGGGGGCTACGGAGCGTCCGGAACCTTTCACAAGCTAGAGGGTGCCATACCATGTTATTATATGTGTGTTGTGGTCTTTGGATGGCAAAGATTGCACTCCGGGGTGTGACCCGCTTCACCGACGTCCGTTTCTCCCTCGTGAGTTTACATGCGCTTATAGGGTTAAACTCCCTTATCGGACGAAACGTCGGGAATCTTCCGAAGAGTTGGGTTCTACCAACTTGTTTTATGTTCCTATGGGCTACCCTAACACAAACAAGCAGCTGGTTCCACAATGCTACCCCCTTTCGACGCCGTTACCGCGTGTATCCGTATAAGTCCGGTATTTCTCCTGCGGGTCTAGGTTTTCACCGGAGGGGGGCTACGGAGCGTCCGGAACCTTTCACAAGCTAGAGGGGCATGCCATGTTATTATATGTGTGTTGTGGTCTTTGGATGGCAAATATTGCACTCCGGGGTGTGACCCGCTTCACCGACGTCCGTTTCTCCCTCGTGAGTTTACATGCGCTTATAGGGTGAAAGTCCCTTATCGGACGAAACGTCGGGAATCTTCCGAAGAGTTGGGTTCTACCAACTTGTTTATGTTCCTATGGGCTACCCTAACACAAACAAGCAGCTGGTTCCACAATGCTACCCCCTTTCGACGCCGTTACCGCGCGTGTATCCGTATAAGTCCGGTATTTCTCCTGCGGGTCTAGGTTTTCACCGGAGGGGGGCTACGGAGCGTCCGGGTCCCCACACAAGATAGAGGGTGCATGCCATGTTATTATATGTGTGTTGTGGTCTTTGGATGGCAAATATTGCACTCCGGGGTGTGACCCGCTTCACCGACGTCCGTTTCTCCCTCGTGAGTTTACATGCGCTTATAGGGTGAAACTCCCTTATCGGACGAAACGTCGGGAATCTTCCGAAGAGTTGGGTTCTACCAACTTGTTTTATGTTCCTATGGGCTACCCTAACACAAACAAGCAGCTGGTTCCACAATGCTACCCCCTTTCGACGCCGTTACCGCGTGTATCCGTATAAGTCCGGTATTTCTCCTGCGGGTCTAGGTTTTCACCGGAGGGGGGCTACGGAGCGTCCGGGTCCCCACACAAGATAGAGGGCATGCCATGTTATTATATGTGTGTTGTGGTCTTTGGATGGCAAATTGCACTCCGGGGTGTGACCCGCTTCACCGACGTCCGTTTCTCCCTCGTGAGTTTACATGCGCTTATAGGGTGAAACTCCCTTATCGGACGAAACGTCGGGAATCTTCCGAAGAGTTGGGTTCTACCAACTTGTTTTATGTTCCTATGGGCTACCCTAACACAAACAAGCAGCTGGTTCCACAATGCTACCCCCTTTCGACGCCGTTACCGCGTGTATCCGTATAAGTCCGGTATTTCTCCTGCGGGTCTAGGTTTTCACCGGAGGGGGCTACGGAGCGTCCGGAACCTTTCACAAGCTAGAGGGTGCCATACCATGTTATTATATGTGTGTTGTGGTCTTTGGATGGCAAAGATTGCACTCCGGGGTGTGACCCGCTTCACCGACGTCCGTTTCTCCCTCGTGAGTTTACATGCGCTTATAGGGTTAAACTCCCTTATCGGACGAAACGTCGGGAATCTTCCGAAGAGTTGGGTTCTACCAACTTGTTTTATGTTCCTATGGGCTACCCTAACACAAACAAGCAGCTGGTTCCACAATGCTACCCCCTTTCGACGCCGTTACCGCGTGTATCCGTATAAGTCCGGTATTTCTCCTGCGGGTCTAGGTTTTCACCGGAGGGGGGCTACGGAGCGTCCGGAACCTTTCACAAGCTAGAGGGTGCCATACCATGTTATTATATGTGTGTTGTGGTCTTTGGATGGCAAAGATTGCACTCCGGGGTGTGACCCGCTTCACCGACGTCCGTTTCTCCCTCGTGAGTTTACATGCGCTTATAGGGTTAAACTCCCTTATCGGACGAAACGTCGGGAATCTTCCGAAGAGTTGGGTTCTACAACTTTATGTTCCTATGGGCTACCCTAACACAAACAAGCAGCTGGTTCCACAATGCTACCCCCTTTCGACGCCGTTACCGCGTGTATCCGTATAAGTCCGGTATTTCTCCTGCGGGTCTAGGTTTTCACCGGAGGGGGGCTACGGAGCGTCCGGAACCTTTCACAAGCTAGAGGGTGGCATGCCATGTTATTATATGTGTGTTGTGGTCTTTGGATGGCAAATATTGCACTCCGGGGTGTGACCCGCTTCACCGACGTCCGTTTCTCCCTCGTGAGTTTACATGCGCTTATAGGGTGAAAGTCCCTTATCGGACGAAACGTCGGGAATCTTCCGAAGAGTTGGGTTCTACCAACTTGTTTTATGTTCCTATGGGCTACCCTAACACAAACAAGCAGCTGGTTCCACAATGCTACCCCCTTTCGACGCCGTTACCGCGTGTATCCGTATAAGTCCGGTATTTCTCCTGCGGGTCTAGGTTTTCACCGGAGGGGGGCTACGGAGCGTCCGGGTCCCCACACAAGATAGAGGGTGGCATGCCATGTTATTATATGTGTGTTGTGGTCTTTGGATGGCAAATATTGCACTCCGGGGTGTGACCCGCTTCACCGACGTCCGTTTCTCCCTCGTGAGTTTACATGCGCTTATAGGGTGAAACTCCCTTATCGGACGAAACGTCGGGAATCTTCCGAAGAGTTGGGTTCTACCAACTTGTTTTATGTTCCTATGGGCTACCCTAACACAAACAAGCAGCTGGTTCCACAATGCTACCCCTTTCGACGCCGTTACCGCGTGTATCCGTATAAGTCCGGTATTTCTCCTGCGGGTCTAGGTTTTCACCGGAGGGGGGCTACGGAGCGTCCGGAACCTTTCACAAGCTAGAGGGTGCCATACCATGTTATTATATGTGTGTTGTGGTCTTTGGATGGCAAAGATTGCACTCCGGGGTGACCCGCTTCACCGACGTCCGTTTCTCCCTCGTGAGTTTACATGCGCTTATAGGGTTAAACTCCCTTATCGGACGAAACGTCGGGAATCTTCCGAAGAGTTGGGTTCTACCAACTTGTTTTATGTTCCTATGGGCTACCCTAACACAAACAAGCAGCTGGTTCCACAATGCTACCCCCTTTCGACGCCGTTACCGCGTGTATCCGTATAAGTCCGGTATTTCTCCTGCGGGTCTAGGTTTTCACCGGAGGGGGGCTACGGAGCGTCCGGAACCTTTCACAAGCTAGAGGGTGGCATGCCATGTTATTATATGTGTTGTGGTCTTTGGATGGCAAATATTGCACTCCGGGGTGTGACCCGCTTCACCGACGTCCGTTTCTCCCTCGTGAGTTTACATGCGCTTATAGGGTGAAAGTCCCTTATCGGACGAAACGTCGGGAATCTTCCGAAGAGTTGGGTTCTACCAACTTGTTTTATGTTCCTATGGGCTACCCTAACACAAACAAGCAGCTGGTTCCACAATGCTACCCCCTTTCGACGCCGTTACCGCGTGTATCCGTATAAGTCCGGTATTTCTCCTGCGGGTCTAGGTTTTCACCGGAGGGGGGCTACGGAGCGTCCGGGTCCCCACACAAGATAGAGGGTGGCATGCCATGTTATTATATGTGTGTTGTGGTCTTTGGATGGCAAATATTGCACTCCGGGGTGTGACCCGCTTCACCGACGTCCGTTTCTCCCTCGTGAGTTTACATGCGCTTATAGGGTGAAACTCCTTATCGGACGAAACGTCGGGAATCTTCCGAAGAGTTGGGTTCTACCAACTTGTTTTATGTTCCTATGGGCTACCCCTAACACAAACAAGCAGCTGGTTCCACAATGCTACCCCCTTTCGACGCCGTTACCGCGTGTATCCGTATAAGTCCGGTATTTCTCCTGCGGGTCTAGGTTTTCACCGGAGGGGGGCTACGGAGCGTCCGGAACCCAGTGATAGGGTCTGTGATATCTCCCTAATCTACTGGTGGAATTATTTGTGGTGGATTATTAAGTGCTTGCTGTTATTACTAGAGCTGAGTAGCTCGAGCTGAAACAGGGGAAAGTGTGGTTGCTTTCTTCACCCACGGCTGTTGTGCTATTTATCTGTCTCCTTCAGCGTTGACAACACAGAGGCTTGCCTCTGAGTGTGCTATGTGCGTGCTTCCCTGCGGCTAGGATCTCTTGCCTGCTCTGGTGGTTGTCTTATCCGGGCAGTTACAATTGTTTTCACCTGCCAGTTGTATTTCCTCGGATCTGCTTATGATGCTGGTCCGAGGCTAAGCTTTATTTGATCAGATACTACACAAGTTTGCTGAACCCAGTGATGAGTTTAGCAGTGCATCTCACTGCTTATCTGAGGGTACTAATTCCCCACTCACCCCTCTGTTTGATTCTTTGTTTATTTTGCAGGTTCAGAAGATGACTATAAGATTAGATTATCAAGTTTGAAATAGTTTAGGGAATTAATCTTGTATTACTTCCTTTGTAATAAATCTTTGTAATATTCTGTTTTAAGAAATATTGTAATGACTTTGTAACATTGTGATTAATCAATAAACTTTAATCTTTTATTTTTCTAATTCTCTATTTAACTAGAATTGTATAATAATTATCATTACTTAAATGTTATTATATGCTTGTTGAGATGGTAGTATTTTTTACCCTAGAAAAAAAAAAAAAATCCACCTAAGCCGACGGCATGCCGTCGGCGTATCTATCCACCACCTAAGCCGACGGCATGCCGTCGGCGTATGTATGCAGTTTTTTTTTTTTTTCGCGACCCTATCCGCTAACTCACGCACGCACGCACACCACACCACAACACACACACAACAAACGCACGCACGCACCCTGCCCCCCCCCGCCCCGTCGCCGCCACCGCCGCCGGGCTCACCTCGCGCGCGCCGCCACCGCGCTGCCTCTCCGTCCCCGCCCCCCCAGCCCGCCCCCGCCGCCGGCCCCGCTCCTCTCCCCCCCCGGCCCCGCTCCCCTCCCGCCCCCGCCCCCTCCGTCCCCGTCCCTCCCCTCCGGCCATCCCGCCCCGCTTCCCTCCCCTCCGGCGACCCACTCCCCTCCCGCCGGCCCCTACGCTCTCGGCCGCCGGCCCCGCTCCCCTCCCGCCCCTGCCCCCGCCCGTCCGCCTCCCCCGTCCGCCTCCCCCGTCCGTGTTAGTAGCTAGGTTAGTGCTAGGTAATTTTTTGTAGTTAGTATCTAGGTTATTTTTTTGTGTGCTGTTAGTAGCTAGTAATTTTTTGCAGTTAGTATCTAGGTTATTTTTTTGTGTGCTGTTAGTAGCTAGGTAATTTTTTTTGTGTGCTGTTAGTAGCTAGGATGTGTGTACTGTTAGTAGCTATTAGAAAATTAGTTAATTAGGTAGTGTTGTTAGTAGGTTAGAAAGTTAGTAGAAATTAGGTGTACTGTTAGAAATTATAGATTTAATTTGTAGGATGTGTACTGTTAGTAGCTAGATTAGAAAATTAGTTAATTAGGTAGTGTTGTTAGTAGGTTAGAAAGTTAGTAGAAATTAGGTGTACTGTTAGAAATTATAGATTTTAATTTTTTAATTCGCATATTATCTGCTACAGGGTAGGTGCCGCCACGACACGCCATCGATCCCCCCCCGCCGCCGCTGCTGTCTGGAGCCGCCATGACACGCCGTTGATCCTCGACCCCGCCACACCATCGATCCTCGACCCCATCACGCCGTTGT
Organism: Alopecurus myosuroides; assembly: GCA_028641055.1. Lineage (NCBI taxonomy): Eukaryota > Viridiplantae > Streptophyta > Magnoliopsida > Poales > Poaceae > Alopecurus > Alopecurus myosuroides. The sequence continues at coordinate 5,808 of JAPCYS010001416.1, read as the reverse complement.
TCGACTACGCCTCTACCGCCGCGGGTGAGCTAGAACTCTGTCTTCTCCCTCGCATTTTTTTTGTCGCGTCACCTAGGTGTCATTTCCCGTCCGCAAGCGTTACGAAGATAAATATGCAATAGTGGTAGGCATATTTTGAACCGTAACGCTTGCGGCATTTACGGGACAGTCGGCGGATGCGTAGTTGGGTACGTTTTCCATGTTCTGCTCCGGTCTGGGTCAGGATTTCGGTAGCGCTTCCCCGTTGTTCTCCTTATGCACATTCTCTCGGCTTTTTGCCGAGACGTGTATCGGGAGAGCAGCGGGGAGGTGCTGCCGAAATTCTGGCTCGGACCGGGGTAGAGCATGGAAAACGTACTCAATCTACGGATCCGGCGGCTGCTAGGACCCTTGACCTATTAGATATGTAGGTTTTGCTGCTAGGAAATAAAAATATCATGCATTTAATTTCATGCTATTATTTTGAGATGATTACAGCAGATTATTTGACCTGTCTCGAATACAATATGTGTTGTTTGCCTCGCAATACAGCAGATTATGGCTGATAATGGTTGGATGTTCACTGGCCGAAAAGATGCGATGGAAAGAACAGATGAGTGGGTATGGAAGACTAATTTCTTAGTGAGGGAGTTAGGGCGTGGTTCAAAGTCGGGCATCCGTCCAGGTTGCCCTTGCGCTCGATGCAAGCTGCGTCTTCGTAAGGGAAAGCAAGATATGACTAAACACCTATGGTCTTATGGGTATTGGGCGGAGTACACCACGACGATCGACTTTGCTGAGTACGAACGTGAAAATGGTAGGGTGATGCGCAGCGGATCAATGGCATTGAGGATGATGGGATAAGAAACTTCCTAGAAGATCTCCGTGATGCCGACATACCAGATTCGCCACCTTCACGGGAGGAACCATCCGAACCGAGTGAACCACAGGAACCGGAGCCAACCGCAACAGTCCTATTTTCGTATGATGTCCTCGGGTCAGAGGCCTCTGTACGATGGTGCAAAAATTTGTCAGCTCGATGCCATCTCCCAAGCCCTAGCCGAAAAGCTGAAGCACGGCAATACCCGTTCATGCTTTGAATCTCATCTGCAAACATATGGTAACATGCTTCCTGAAGGACATTGTTTGCCTAAAAGCATGTACGAAACAAAGAAAATCCTGCGAGAGCTGAACATGGATTATGAGAAGATAGATTGCTGTCCTAAAGGCTGCGTTTTGTTTCGGCAACAGTTTGCGAAGACAAGTACTGTATCAAGTGTGGGGCCTCTAGGTATCATGAGGTAAATGGACGTGATGGTCAGAAGAGGCAGACAAAAGTCCCCATGAAGATTCTTCGTTACCTCCCTTTCATAAAAAGAATCCAGCGGCTTTACATGAATAAGGAGTCTGCCACCCAGATGACCTGGCACAAGAATGGGAAGAGATACGAGGACGAGCACGGACGGATAAAGATGGGACATCCATCAGATGGTATGGCATGGAAGAATTTCGATGCAAAATACCCTGAGCAGGCAGCCGAGGCTCGGAACGTCCGAATTGCGATAGCAACCGATGGTTTCAATCCGTATGGTATGTCGACTGCCTCGTACAGCTGCTGGCCCGTGTTTGTTATTCCGCTCAACTCCCTCCCGGAGTCCTAATGCAAAGGAAGACCATATTCCTGTCATTGATCATTCCAGGGCCTGAATACCCTGGAAAGAATTTGAGTGTCTATTTGCAGCCGCTTGTGGATGATCTAAACCACTCTTGGCACCACGGTACCTTCACATACGACCGTGCATCGAAGAGGAACTTTTTGATGAAAGTTTGGTTCCAGTATTCCATGCACGACATGCCGGGGTACGCCCTATTTGCGGATGGTACAGCTGGTAAGTGGCCATGCCAGTGTGCAGGAACCGGCTTGAGTTTCTTTGGCTAAGCGCGGGTAAGAAGTATTCCGCGTTTGACACGCATCGAAAGTTTCTCAAAAGAAGACATCGGTTTAGAGATGACGAAAAGAACTTTAAGAAGGGCAGAGTTGAGCGTGTAGAGGCAGAGATACCAACTTTCGATGGTGCAGTTGTTGATGCCGAGCTAAGTGCTCTCGTGCTTGCTCAGGGAAATGGCCCACGATATTCGGGATATGGTGTGGACCACAACTGGACTCACGTGGCAAGCATTACGCAACTCCCATATTACAAGGACCTCGATCTTCCCATAACATCGATGTGATGCACACCGAGAAGAATGTCGGAGAGTCTCTGTTTCACACTGTCCTGAACATTCCTGAGAAGTCAAAGGACAATGTGAAGGCTAGAGTCGATGTTCAGAAGCTCTGTGATAGGGAGAGATTACACATGCAGGAACCTGAGGGCCGTCGAAAAAACTGGTTCAAGCCGCATGCCTTCTACTGCCTTAATAGTATCCAGAAGAAAGAGGCGTTCATGTGGCTCAAATACGTCGTGATGTTCCCTGATGGGTATTGTTCAAATATAAGTAGGGGTCAATCTTTCAACGGGAAAAGTCAACGGGCTCAAGAGTCACGACTATCATATGGATTGAGCGGCTGATGCCGGTGATGGTTCGAGGGTATCTCCCCGAACGTGTCTGGCGTGTGCTCGCGGAGTTGAGCCATTTCTTCCGCACGCTTTGTGCTAAGCAGATATGTCCCCTGATGATTAAGAAGCTGCATGAGCTAGTGCCGGAGTTGCTATGCAACTTAGAGATGATATTTCCGCCTGGCTTCTTTACTCCGATGGCACATCTTGTTGTGCATCTCGCGAACGAGGCACTATTGGGTGGACCGGTGCAATTTCGTTGGCAGTTTTGTATTGAGAGAGAGTTTAAGTATATTCGAACCAAGTGTGGAAACAAAAATAAGATTGAAGCATGCATAGCTGAGGCAACTGTCCTCCAGGAGATGGCAGACGCAGGCTAACCTACTTTCCCGATGATGTTCCCACTATGCATAACCAGGCCTCTCGGTACAATGTTGATGAGCCCAAGCAAGACCCCAAGCTCCTCCTCTTCCAGTTTCCCGGTGGCAAGGCCGGTGGCGCAAAGAAGTATAACTTGACCTTCGAAGAGCAGGAGTGCATAATGCTCTATGTGCTTCAAAACATGAAAGAAGTGACCCGCGACGAGCAAATGAGGCGGGCAGTTTCCTTAGGTAAAATGGTGAACAAAGTATCTTTTCAACTAGTATCTTGGTTTTGGTCTAATACGTATTTTGTCCTTTTAGTCAATTCACCGATGAAATGTGGCCGGGAACTGTGGACCCCGATGAAGCCGAGCTGGACACTCTTATGAAAGAGGGTGCCCCCGGAAAGAAAAATTTCACGGCTTGGTTTAGGGAAAAGGTAAACTCTAACCTGTCCGTCATACCTTGCAATCCGTGTCTTGTCCATCTTATTACACGTAACTAATGCACAGAACAATTTGTACCAAACTTGTAGGGAGGTGATCCCACTATTGTGATGTCGGATGAGTTGAGATGTGTCTCCCAAGGTTGTAATCGTAAAGTTGAGATGTATGAGAAGTATGACGTGAATGGGTTTCGCTTCCATACAGAGTCTCACCAGAACAGTCGGCCCAATGCAAAAACTATAAATACCGGGGTCTTCACCAAAGGAGCCGGAGAGTTTGATTACTATGGGAGGTTACAAAACGTATACGAGGTGACGTACAATAATACGAACATAGAACTCAAGCTCGTCGTGTTCAGATGCCACTGGTTTGACCCAACGGAGCATGGACTGAGAAAAACCCCTTCCATTGGGTTAGTTGAAGTTAAGCCTTCAACCACCTATAGCCGATCCGATGTCTTTGTTGTGGCTCACCAAGCGAAGCAGGTTTATTATTTGCCCTACCCATGCAAGAAAGATGGACTCAATGGATGGGAAGTCGTGTTCCATGTATCACCACATGGTAAGCTACCCATGCCCTCGGACGATGATTACAACAACATCGACCCTAAAACATATGAGGGGATTTTCTACCAAGAGCAAGAGAGCTTTGGGGACTTTGGCATACAAGATCTTGTGGACCTCGAGAACGAATCACAAACAGGCGGTGAGGCAGTGATGGATCTAAAGGACATAGATATGCTCAACAAGTTTCATTCGGACATTGCCAGTGATGAGCCTCCACCGTGCGATGAGCATCCACCGTACTACTCACGTGATAGTGATTCTGATAGTGACAATGAGAACACAAGATTTAACTATGAGAGTGATGGTGAGGGTCTTTTATGTTTATGCTTAGTATTTAATTTCTCTCATGTAGTTAGCTTAATACTTATTTTCCTTGCATTCTTTATTATGCTTACTATATATTTTTGAACATGCTTATTAATTGTTTACCCTTTGTCAATGCAGGTGATTGAGCAATATGAGCGGCAAGGAATCCTCGGCCACCTTGAGCAAGTCGCAGCGCCGGCGGTTTGCGAACCCGCGTTACACTCAGGAGGGGGGTGAGAGAGGAGGTGCACGGCGAGGTGGAGGGGTAGCTTCTGATGCACTTCCCCAGAGGGGACGCCGAGGTGGAGGCCGAGGTGGAGGACGAGCTGGAGGACGACTAGGTGGACGGGCACGAGTGGAGGAGTCTCCTGAGGCCGAGGCGGAGGAGCAGTCTCGAGACGAGGAGGTGGAGGCCGAGGTGGAGGCCGAGGTGGAGGCCGAGGTGGAGGCCGAGGTGGAGGACGAGGATTCTGGAGAGGAGAACCCCGAGGCTCCGAAGAAGCTAAAGTTACGTGGGGAATCCGGGGTACCTGATGAGTCACAGGAACCTGCACCGGAGGCGAGAACCCTCATTAAGGGCAACGGCAAAAGGTAAATGACTACCCATTTTGAACACGGTAATTTCATGTTGACGTGTATTAATGTTTCATTATTGTGCAGCACTTGGATTTATCCACCGGGGATCAAGCGTACTCCTAACAGCCTGGTTGGATCTCTGCTTAGGAAGTATTGGCCGGGCTATTACTCTCCCGTCCCCGGTGGCGAGAGGGTTCTAGCCAACAGTTGGCCCGACTATCAGGCCGCCCCTTGGGTTGGCTACGAGTCAGCTGCTGACGCTGTTATCACCAGGTTTTGGGTAAGACAAACTCTTCAAATTTCTTTTCATAGTTGATAGTTGATGACTCCACCATGCTACCTCATGACTCTCACAATTACTTTTATGCCTAATTTACAGAGATTCTTTAGGTGCTTCCGGAGGATCAGGAGAAGGCGGACCAGACTTTGCAGGGGCTTGTAAGAAATTGGTGCCGCAACAGTTCTATAATCAAAAGAATACGTCCATGAACTTATTCAGTTCTGAGAAGTTGGGCAAGAGGGCGCCGAAGCACGAGAATGTGGAGAATCCACCTAACATGACCCTGGATGATTACATGTTGGTAAGTAAATTGTCAAAAAGTTCATATGTTGCTGCTAAGGTGCATTTGCAATTTCTGTGCTTCAAATGAGTATCGATTTTTCAGGTTCGACCCTCGTGGACCTTAGGTAGGGAAGACGCATGGGAAGCGGTGGCGACAAAGTGGCTCGGGCAAGACGCCGAGTTCAAAGCCGTGAGCGACCGAAACAAGGCAAACCGTGGCCACGTCGGGACACACCGTGCGGGTGCCTGCGGCCTTGCCAACTTCAAGGAAAAGATGGTATACATGGAACAACCTGCATCTATTTCGTGTTGTTTTCCTACTTGATGAACATAACATTTCCTCTTGTGTTTCTACTGATACGCAGGCGCAATCTACTGGAGCGTTTGTTTCGGACGTGAAAGCATGGGAAACAATAAAGCTTAAGAAGCCCGATCCATCCAAGCCTCCTCCCG
>JAPCYS010002548.1:0-16161 GCA_028641055.1 Alopecurus myosuroides | reverse complement strand
CAGACATGATCGATACCCCTCTCCGATCAATAATCATCTGCAGGACCTACATGCCCATTATGACCCATGTGCATTCCACGAATAAATGTCATTGAACATAAACATAGTCACCTATTCCTTTTGTCCTCTTTGATACATGTCATGTCTGAAATCTGATCGTTGACATCTCCATGTCATCTTCAATCTCGTTACCGACAAGGGTCTGAGGATTAGGATACTACATATTCTAGATATTGCAATGATGAACTTCGTGACTCGATCATGTTTAAATATTTATGTTGGGTATGTCAATCATCTCATTCACCCAATGAAATGACCTTACTATTAATTGACATAAATGTCACATGATCGTGAAACCCTCGATCATCAATTTCCCAATGAGCTAGTTAGTATAGAGGCTCACTAGGGACTCTAGTTGTTTACATATCACACATGTATTAACGTTTTCTATTAATACAATTATAGCATGTATAAAACTTATTATAAACTTAATGAGATACGACAATAAATACTAGGGCATATCTCCAACAGAAGCGTCGTTGATGTCGTGCTCGTTTGCCTTCTTATGTCTAAGTTTTGGCTTTCTTGTTTCGGCATCCCACATATTTGTGGTTGGTGTCGTCACGGTGGTGGCTGTCATTCCGCGATGGTGAGACCATGGACGACGGGGCGGTATCCTGGAAGGTGGACTTCAAGGGGGTCTCTACGGCGACCGGCTGGCGATGGTTTTTTTATTTGGACATGCGGATGGCGAGGGATCCGGGTGTTAGCGGCTCTTTGGCAAAGTCGGCTCTCCTAGATAGTGTCATGCAGGCCTCGCTTGGTGATAGTGAGTTGTATAAATGCAGGCCTCGCTTGGTGACAGTGAGTTGTATGTGGTACCGGGTGGTGGTGCGAAGGTTTTTCTGGACGAAAGCTTCACCGCTTCAGCGCCAGCGATGTTTGCGGGTGCCGTATCCCTCTTGGAGACGTTGTTGTGGTTACCTTCCCCGCATGATAGGGCTTTGGGTGAAAACCCTTCATCTTTTACATTCTCGACAACGGCAGCACACTGTGTTGTCGTCGTGGAGCTCCAATACCTTCTGTTATCATCGACGGGTACGTTCGGATCCTGTCTCAAGGTTCTTCCGGTGTTGGTGTGTGGCTTTCTTGGCGGCCTTCTATCTTGTAGGTAGACAGCCCTCTGTGACAACAACTTGGTGAGTGCAGTGTGACATTGCAAGTGATTTCACTTGGAGGCGTGGTGACATCTTAGTTAGTAGTCTAGGGTGTTTCTTCTGAATGTGCGGCTACTCTTTTTTTTTTCTTGTCTATCTTTGATCTAATTTATAAAAGAGTTTTCTCATCATTTTAGATTATTTTATCTGTTCTAACTTTATTTATAAAACGGAATGAAAAGATGAGGCTCTAAACCTAGACGGCCTAGCGCACCACCCGTAGTGTTCGGTTGGTTTTGGGAGGCTTTTTGTGTCGGGTTTTATGAATTTGGCACACATGCTCAAAGATGGTGTCCGTGGTCGTTCGTCCCACCTCCTCTCCACTAATCACAAATTTTATGGCTCCTGCAGGTGCACGTGAATTAGAAACAGAAGCATGCGCTTTAGCTCGGTAAATTTTCTTCCCCGAGTATAGATTACGTGATAAAAAACTCTAGGTCAGCGAAAAGGAGGAGAATCTTGAGGTAGTGCATGCATGATGCTAGTGAAGATCGATGCTACTATAAGCCAAGTAGAGCTAGCTCGCTCGCTTGTCTTCCATGACAGCGACTTAATTCCAAGGTGTTTAATTCGATTTTTTTTTTAGGCCGACGCTTGGAATTCCGTATTTCAGGCCAAAACCCGCGTAATTCTCGGAGCGACAAAATTTTCGGACGTAAACTACCGGAAACATCACGGAGCACGGGAGGTCCGTTTTCTAACCGCTGTGTGCACTCGTAAGGCTGGTCACAATGGGGAGGAACTTAGCAGTAACATCACACACTTCAATACAACTTTGCTTATGTGGCAGGTATTTAATGAAGAGAGATGTGCTTGTGGTAACTAGCTAAGTTACCGGAACATCACACACTCCAAGAAACAATGAGTCTATAGCCTAATAAATGCATTATTGCATGACACTACATATATGTTTCTCCTCATTGTGGAGGTAGTAACATAGTCTAGAAAAGCGTGTAGGTTACTAGTGTATGTTCCTCCCCATTGTGACCAGCCTAAAATACGCTTCCGATTATTTCGGGCGGAAAAATGTTCAAGCTTCCCAAGTGAGCCCTTAAAGATGGTGGGATGCCGGAATAGGGCGGTAAAAAGGCCAAAAATGGTTTGTTTTCCCCACAACAACGTACTCGAATCGATCGGATATTCTGATCTTTACTTTGCAAAAACTAAAAAGTGCCTTCCATTCTGTTTTACAACATATTGCCTCTATTTGGAAATATAAATGGAAAATGCTGGTGTTCAGCCGGGGGATCGTGCGCAACTGATCCCCCGCACGCACCGCTCGCCACGCGTCCACTAGCCTGCGGAAGAAAAGGAATCTCCACCCACGCTTCTTATCGCTCCCCCTTCGGTTCCTTTTCTTATCTTCTCCTCCCACGCACAACGCCATGGACAGAACAGCACACGCCGCCACCCACCGCCCCGCAGCGGCCGCGCCGCCCCGCCCCACAGCTCGCCGCGGCCGCGCCGGCGCCCCCCACCTCAAACCCCTCCATGGCTGCCCTCGCCGAGTGCTGTATGGGCCTCCTCCGCCGCCTCCTCCGCCGACTCCTCCGTCGCCGGTGAGGCCAGCAGCTCCCTTAGGCGGGGAGGAGTGCTCCCAACGGCAGGGGGCGGTGCTCCTTTAGGCGGCTGCTGATGCTCCCTTAGGCCGCGGTCGATGCTCCAATAGACGGCGAAGGGTGCTCCCCTAGGCGGCAGCGGGTGCTCCCAGCGGCGGGGGCGATGCTCCAATAGACGGCGGAGGGTGCTCCCCTAGGCGGCGACCGGTGCTCCCAGCGGCAGGGGCGGTGCTCCCAGCGGCGGGGGCGATGCTCCAATAGACGGCGGCGGGTGCTCCCCTAGGCGCCGACCGGTGCTCCCAGCGGCGGGGGCGGTGCTCCTTTAGGCGGCTGCCGATGCTCCAATAGACGGCGGCGGGTGCTCCCTTAGGCGCCGGCGAGTGCTCCAATAGGCGGCGGCGGGTGCTCCAATAGGCGGGGGGGAGTGCTTCTAGCGGCGGCGACGGTGCTCCCTTCCGGTGATCCCCGCCGGCGGTGTGTCGGGGCTTGATGGAGCTTCCTCGCAGGTCCCCACCGGCGGTGTGGCGGGGCGGTGCTTTATTTCGGCGGACGGGAGGGAGTTCTGTGTCTAGCAAATGGAACGTACGGGGAAGAAAGGACAGGGGACACGTGTCAAGCTGTCCACCTGGGGGATCGGAGGAAATTATCCCCCGGGGGACGCTCAGCACTCTCCAATATAAATACATTTTGGTAGGCTAAAGATGGCCTAGCAAAACATGTTATATTTTGGAACGGAGGCAAATATATATATCATTCTGACCCGTGAAATTAATTGGACTTGATCAAAAGATTTGATTTTATTAGGACGAAACTAGACTTGTAACTTTGTTTCATGTGGAGCTGAGTACGTCATTCCGAATTAACCATGATTTTAAAGCGAAAAAACTTGGCCGGACGTAAAAAGGTTTGGCCAGTACGTATGCGGTGGGCCAGCTGGCCTTAACGCACCACGTACCATACATGCACATCGAATCTGACGACGATGATGATGGACGGCGACAAGTATAGAGTACCTAGGGAACACTGTTGATCTCACCGTATGTTGCGAGTGGCGACCAGGCTAGCCATGTGATGACACACATCCACCGTGGGCCTACAGGTGCCTACTCCTACCCACACCCACAATCGTAACAGAGGGAAAACAGCGTGTTGATTCAGAAAGCAAATGAGAGATCACCCTCTCATGTACCGTTGCGCGCGACAGCACGGGGTCAATGTCACGTCCGTCTCTCTTTGCCGACAACGACAACAACAAGTGCAAAAGTTACTCATCTGTGCCTGGTTGCAGCAGTATATATATAAATATAAATATGGGCCGCCTATCTTGACAGCACGAGCCAAATATTGGCACCAGAGTTTTACATGTCAGGTTCAGAGATAACCGGGCCAACGACAGCAGTATAAATTAATATCTACCAGCGAGTCCTCAGCCCTAGAAAATATCATGGGAGAGGAACACAAAAATATGAACCAACGGCCTGCCTGCCTGCCTGTATACCTGCGGTTACCATAAGTCAGGGAAAGAATCGCCACCACCTCCATCCCCATGATCGATGCTGCCGCTGTCATCTGTTACATTAGCAAGATCAACTGCCTCCCATCTCGGCACCGGGTCCCAACCAATCAGCTATACAATGTCCATGCTCTGAATTAATCCACTGCCGCCACTACTTCCTCATCTTGTACATCAGACTCTATTGTTGTTGTTGCTGCTATTCTTGTTTCTGTATCTAAGCTACTATCACTCTTTACCCGCCTATAGAAGAGAACATACGCCGCCGACGTCTTTATACTATCCTCCTTCTCAAGTCCCTGGACACACCGGTCGTCAAAGTCATACCACTTCTGCCTCGCATCGTTCTGCAAACAGAAAACAAAAAAAGGTCATATATACCAAAATCTAACCTTTGGAGCTTACAATGAGATGTATAGTATTTGACGCTTAGCTGCTAAAGTACATCAAGAGTAAAGCAAAAGAACGCTTACATAAACATATGCAGTGTAGTGACCCCCTCCCATGCCTCCGTAGTGATTACTGACAGCATACAGTTGATAATGGTCGGCCGTCTGCCCGCTTCCGCCCCGGATATACTTTGACAAGTCAAGATCATGGATCGGGAAGTCCACAAATGTATCTAGCTTGTTCTTTGTGTACCGACTGTATGAAAATCTTTTCAGGTGTATTATCAGGATTTCAGGTAACCTCCACAGGTCTAATTTCTTACTAGCTTGCCGATGCTCTTTACAACCTGGGCAATACCTGCGAAATAAAACAAAGGAAACATGAATAAGCTTTATTTTGTACTCCCTCCGTATCGAAATATAAGATGTTTTAGCATTTCCTAGGCAATATGTACCTAGACATGTTTTAGTGTAAGATGCATATGAATCTACACACTAAAACATGTCTAGATACATTATATCTACAAAATGCTAAAACATCTTATATTTTGATACGGAGGGAGTAGTATGTTACACATATGCTTCTAAGCTTCAGATTTTCCCTCCATCATTGTTTCCACATTTTCTAAAGTAAGAAAAGCATGAGACTATAAAACACTGATACATGACAATATCGAGGAAAAATAATTACCACATGTCCTCTGGGCCCAATGGTTCCTCCTTTATAAATGCGTCAAGGCATGCATAGAGAGAACAGGTTTCCTGTGGTCTCCTTGAAAATAGCACCGTCTTGAAAACCTCTGGGAGAGAATCCATAGAATCAAAGTTGTATTGCTTGAGAGCAGTATCCTGCCAGCTCACAGACACAAGCAAACGTTTCCGCGGATTTGAAACTGTAACAGTTTGATCCATTTCTATTTTCACGCGTGGGTTTGGAAAGATCTCACTAGTCGAGAAAAACTCCATGCCACCTTCAGTCATCATGTCATCCTCACCACCATTATTGTTTATGCTGGAGCACTCTGCAGCATCAGAGCTCATATCAATGTCTGAAGTTTCATTAACAGGGCTGCTTTTGCCAGTTATTTGATCAACATCCGACGCATCATCTTTTAATGCTCGGAATGGAGTCAGAACTTTTAGGAAAAGATCATAGATAGTACGCCCATTGATTGTGTCAGGAAGATTTGACACAAGAGGGGTGCCAAAACTCCTCCAAGACTTCCTGCCAAAACTAGAGAGGGAGGACCTGTACACAAAAGGAAGATTTCGTCGTAACAAGTTTCTCTCTGTGTATTCTTAAACAGAGAAAGGAAAACATATGAACAAACAGGTATCTTATATCCAACTTATCTTTTCTTTCAGAAAAATTTACATCCAACTTTTCGATTTTCAGAAGAAAAAAATGACACCAAACTTCAGGAGCACAATATAAACTTACTCCATTCTTTCATTTTTGAACACCACTATAGGAGCATCTTCATTGTCTTTTGGAAGTCGATATGCAACCAAGCGATCTCCATCTCTGATCAAGGAGATGACTTCAGAAGGTTCATCCAAGTAGCGGATAAGAGAACCATTGTAAACCTACATGCAGATCATCAAAAAAAAAATAAGGAGGCATGCAGGGCATATATAGTAGCTTTTGGCATGAGAATGACATGCAGGAATGGGCAATACCTCAGCAACCAGGAGGCGCTCATCGTCTCTCAGTGAACAAGCATTGCTTAATGCATCAATGAGTGTCTTGGTATATCCAGATTGTGTCACATTCACAGTGTAAGGACATGGCCCACTTGTGCCATCAGTACAAAAGACAGTTACAGTCATTGTTCTCGTTGCGTTTGCGGTTGAAGGCAGGGGCAAAGATAAATACATAAACGGGTCAAACGTGATGGACACTTTCTTGCAAAGTGGGCAAACTAATGTAGACTTGTATTGGCCCTGTCAATGAAGCACCAAAGATCATCAGAAGTTGACTAAGTATATATGGGATAAAACCAGCCAGAAAAAAATTCAGCCATTACCCACATTCACTCCACCCGCAAATAGTGGGTATGGATATACCAGTGTGATCATACAAAGTACATGGGTTTGAAAAGAGAATCTAATTGCTCTATCCATACTATGTATTTATGTATGTATGTATCCACCAGAATAACGGCTAAAGATAGATTGCCTTCCGCCAGTTACATTGGTATAATTATGGGCAATAGCAGGCAGCCCAATGGGTGTTAATTGGCCCACAGCCGTACCATGCCCATCACCAGATAACCACATACTCCCTCCGTTCCTAATTATAAGATGTTTTAGATATTGCAACGTCGACTGCATACGGATTAAATGAGTGAATATACACGCTAAAACACGTCTAAATGTGTACAAATCTGAGAATTAAGAAAAGCTAAAATATCTTATATTTAGTAACGGAGGGAGTATAAGACTTCCTGGCCCAAGGTGTTAGAGCTCATGTTTGTTGAGGAGCTCCAACAAGTACAGATCGGCTAACTGGGGGGATGGCATCATCGAGAATTTTACTGAACGGACATGATGTGACAGTGATTATGTGCTAAAGGTGATTCAAGTGAGTAGTGAATATTTTTGTTATAACGATATATGGGAGGTCATATCTTGCAAAAACAAAGAAAATGCATGCGTATAAAACTAACCTGGCAGGTATCAACTATAATGGAATCATTTCGGGCTAAATGGTTGCCCCAGTACTCATCTGCAACCTCTTCATCGGGACGGTCATCTGCATCCTTTGCTTCAGAATAGGGTTTACATTTGACACGATTCAAATCTTCATGTAGTCCATCCAATAAGAAAGCAAGAAGCTCCTACAAACAGCACAGGGAAGTTGTTCATAAACCAATCCATTGGCACTTATAAAACTATTCAGGTAAATATTACTCTCTCTGAACCGGAAAAAAGTGTCGCTAGCTTATCTAGGTACTTGTGCATCGTATGTGCATTCCCTCTGACACATAAATCGGATCGGAGGGAGTATTTAACTTTTCTTAAATGCTAGAAAGCTGGAAGCGTGACAAAAAAAGAAGAGCTCGCACCTAAAAATATATAATTAACCAAACAAGCTCAAATGATTCTGGCGTTGCAAACTATTAACAAAGATAAGCACAGCAGAACACGGCTATTAGATTTAGGGTAATTGATTCTGAAGCTGGCAATGGCAGGGATCAAGTGGCTAACACAGTACCAAACCATGCCATGAACATCCAAGTCTTTATAGGCAAATAAAAAAGTTGTACTAACCTGTGAATCATGTTGGTTAAAGCCATTGAATTGGGGGGCGAAGCGTCCAAGTTTTGCCTTAAACTGGCGAGGTGAAAATGAGGTTCCGTCGATAGCCCATATCTTCCTCAATAAGTCTCCAAATGAATAAGCAAGCTCACCCTATTTAAGAAACATTGTCTAAATGAGCAACGAAACAAAAATAAATAAATAAATGAATGAACTATGTTTATGGTGAAAAGAGCCTTTTAACATGCCTTCATCCCCAGTGGGTTATGGGGGTTTATTTCCTTGTGGTAATCTCCAAGAAAATAATCAACTAGCTTTGAAGTATGAGCCAAGCACTGGACTGCACTGTTCATGAAACATGTGTTTCCAAGATTGTCTAATCCTATTAAACCAGAGCCAACTTGTTTACAGATTCCCCGTGATGAATCCAGATCCATGTCCACAATGCTGCCGTTGCTCAAAACTGAGCTGCCCATTGTTAATGCTAACTCATCTTTTTTCCCAGCGGCACCATTAGCTGTAGGTTCTGATATATCATAGAATTGTATCTCTAAAGGCATCTGAAGATGTGAACAAAGTAAGTATAAGTACAATATGCAGCAAAAGTATTCGATTACTCGTATGAAGGTATAAATAGAAGGTCGTTGAATGATCTCATTTCAGAGCTAAACTACCTGCTAGATTTAGTATCAAATAACTAGGAAGGTAAACCTGGTGTTTACTTAATTTAGTCAAGTCTGGATTAAGCTAGCACAAGCAAACTCATCTATATTGGTGGAAGCCAGCTCAAAACACATTGATGATAATCTTTGGTAGTAGTATTACATAGGGAGGCGATTAAGTGTAATAGTGATGCACAGTGTACTTCCTTTTTGCATTATTTATGGTACCAATATGCAGGTTATCACTAGCATTTGGGAGGTGATGAGTTACATTCAGAAGGCCCAGAGAACATGGGGGTTACGCAGTAAGCATCCTTCCCATTTCAATCAGTTTAAAACTGCCACAAATTACTTGCTAGACGTGACTTGAAATCAGCGTCACCTAAGTAGAAAATTTTCATAGGGCAATGAATATTTACTCGAGAGACCAGCAATACAATATTCAAGTGACCCGCATTCAAATAAAATTATGATGTTGCACGAGGAAATAGTAGTGATGAGGATTGATCTGGCTAATTAATGATTTAATGTTTTAAACAAAATATGTGCTTCCAGCTTCAAATTTTATCCCTCAGATTAGAAAGATAAGGTATGGATACATAAGTTACTGTTACCAGTTCTGCAAAAAAAAAACACCTTACAGCCAACACAACAATAGCACCAAAAACCAAAAGAAAAACTATGCTGTGCATGATGAAATAAAAAAGTAAATAATCATTACAGCAATTTAATCTGGCAGAAAAGGCTAAAGCGGTAGCTAGCAGATATATCACTTTGATCAACACAGGTGGTACAATCAATTTACAGTCTTATGCAGGTAATAAAGCACAAGCAATAAAATGGCAAATTTGAAGAAGATGATAATAACCTCCTGGTCAGAAGAGCGAAGATCTTGCGGTATACGGTTCCATTCATTCATCAAGATGAAAGTTGTTCGCCCAGAAAAATCCCATATGTGAACCTAAATTAGTTACCATGTTATTGAAGAAAAGAAACACCAGCGTTCATATATTAAAGTGAAGAAAATTAGAAAATTACCTGCTCAGGGTCTGGAACCAGAATCTTGTTTCCTCTTTTAAAGTTCTCAGTGGAGTTGTCCTGGTATGTTAAAAAGTAAAATTTAGTCCTTAACTAAACCAACAATGCTAAGAAACTTTTCTTCAAAACAAGGAGGAGGAGAACTGGAGAAGATAGTGTGGAAAAGTAACACATACCTTTTTGCCGATCTTCACCGTTAGTGCATTTGTACCTCGAGCGACAGAAACTCTAAGCATGATAGGATAAATATTTACAGATGCCTCTTCAGTAAGCAATACATTTTTTCCATTAGACTTTAGAGAATCCGAATGCCTAGGTGAGAAAATCAAGAAACCAATTAAGTTAAGAGAGACATAATATAAACCATTAGAGCGGGCAAACAAATGAAGCATAGCTAAATCAGACAGCTATGCATGTATCTAAACAACCGGTAGTCTAACTTCTAGGTGCAGCATCAAATTCAAATACTAACATCCATATTTTCTCGCGCATACAGAAGGAAATGTTTAAATGGTTTGGAAACCAAAATAATTCCAAACTCAGCATAAGATCGCCTACTCTCATCTATCTACCAGCCCACGGAATCATGTAAAGACTCGGTAAAAGTTGGGTACGTAAATTTATCTTATATGACTTTAAACACAAGTGTATAAAGTGAACCAGTAAATTTCCTTGTCATCAGCAACGGTAGACAAACTGGAGATGAAGCGACAAAACCCTATGGAAGACTGTCCGAACAGACCATCCTTTTCTTTCCCCCCAGAAAACCTAGGCTAGACAGGCGGGAGACAGAACGATGCTAGCAACAACTAAATATCGTATAGTAGCAACCTCAGCAGAACCAGTATGCCAGATTTCAGTTATCCCCTTCGTGCAAAGTTGACGCCGAAGAACTATGTATAATTGAACTATGATCTCCTCATACCTAATATTGACATTTGGAGTAGACACAATTAATAACCCATCGCTGGCCGTTAGTTAGCGCATCACTCATAAACAGTTGACATAAAAAGTGCCAACTGCACATCATATCTATCATGCTTATACAAAGTTAACACTCCTTACAAATCGTCAGCATTAGAATAAGTTATGGTACGCAAGCCGTTACGACAACAACGAGGAATTAATCCATCTGCCCAGGTGCATTAATTCTACCGGCAGACAACTAAGCGAGTCAGCGGTACACGTGCAAATGAGAAACGGACAGTAACCCTAAAAATTCCAGCAGGTGGTATGATGACACTTTCCAATCTAGAAACATGCCTATTCGGTAAATCGCGCGCAAACATTAGTCGTCAGCGCAACGCAGGTGCTATAAAGAGACTGCAGCACAGCCTTCGCTGAGCACTACGATATGATTCGAATACAAGGCACCATTGCTCATGACACACCGGTACACGGCAAAATCAGAATCTAGAGAGATCAATGCATCTGTGATCTACTGTTCTATCCATCTACGGTTCGCTGGGATTGGTTTGAATGCAGACACTGGTTAAACCATTAAATGAATCCGAGGGAGTCCTCACCAGGCGCGCGCCTTGTTGAAGAGGTCGGCTGCGACGAGCGCGTAGCTCCTGGCCCCGGGCTTGGCGGGGGCGGCGTCCGGCTGGAGGGCGAGGTCGTCGACCTTGCGGAGGGTGAAGGCGGCGTAGTAGTCGCTCAAGATGAGGCTGCTGAGCACCTTCATGTAGGAGAAGGTGGGCCCCGAGGCGGGCGCCGCCACGTAGGGCACCCCGTGCGCGTCGATCCCCGCGCCCTCCTGCGCCTCCTTCCACCATCTGCATTGCGCGCACGATCCCGTCGTCAGAGAACGCTCGCCGCGGCCTATCGGATCGGGTGGGGCTAGGGTTAGGGTTTGTCTGGCTTACCGGTGCTGCACGAGGAAGACGCCCTCGTCTTCGTCGGCCGGCGCGGGGCCGGGGCCGGGGCTGGAGGTGGACGGGGCGTCGCCGTCGGCGAGCATTTGGGATCCGGGTTCCATCGCGGCGAGAAAATCGTTTGGCGGGCGACTCGCGCGGCGGATTTGGAGACGACGCGGCGGCAGGGTTGAAATTGGATTTGGATTTGATTTGGAAGAGGGGTAGGCAGGGAGACGGACGGAAGGAAGACGATGGGCGAGGGAGGGAAGAAGGCGGCTATTAATGCCGACCGGTGATGACGAGGAGTCGAGTCGCTTGACGCAAGAGATCGAGTCGGACCGTGAGCACCACAGAGGGACAGAAGAGAAGGAGAAGAAGATGGCTAGTGCTAGGACTTCTGATTGCACACGGTCCTAGGGCCCCGCCTGTCGGCCTCGCTCGAAACTTTTTCTTTTATTTTTCGATCTATTTAGAGGGTTAAATGTGGTATATACCTATGCTTGCTGACAACTGAGGTGTTGAGTCGACGTACCCTTTCACCTAGGTGCTAGCTGAACCCACGTACCCTTTCACCTAGGGTTTCCTCCTCCCGCCTGGCGACTCAGGCGGCGAGTCGACGTACCCGCCTTGGGATTCGACGGGGATTCGGATCCCGAGATCGATACGTACTGCTCGTCAGGGGATCGTCTACAAGTACTACGCAAGGCTGGCTTTCGAGTCAAATCGCGGATCGCTGGTACGGGAGGGGTTCTGGCTTGATCATGTCGAACTCTAGATCAGCGGAGAACTCAGAGGCGGCGTCGAGAGACTCGAAGCTGAAGCAGCATATGGGGGAGGCCGCACCAGATGAGGTTGGAGAGGGATCGGAAATACGTGGGAGTGCGATCAACTCACTCTTTGATCGCCTGGACATCGGGGAAGAGGAGTTTGACGATCTGGTTATTGAGGATACTGATATCAATTTGGTGGAGAGTACCCGATGGCTTGCAATAGCTAGGGTTCACTGTGACAAAAATTTCAGCCATGAGGCCTTCTTTCTCCAGATGCGCGCGGCGTGGAACCCGGCTAGGAAGGTTTCGATCAGACCGGTGGGAGTAAAACGCTTTGTTATTCAATGTTACTGCTTAGGGGACTGGGAGAAAATTACAGAGCGTGGTCCGTGGCTGTTCAGGGAGTGGGCGGTGGTCATTGCTCCGTATGATGGGTTGTCCAACCCGACGAGGTGGAGCTTAATTTCATGCCAATCTGGATCCAAATCCACAAGATTCCTGAAGGCTATAGGCAATCCTCTATTGTGAAACAGCTGGTCAGTAGACAAGCAGGAGATGTCATTGAAATTCAGATGGTACCACCTGGGGTTTTTAGAGGGGACTATGTTCGTGTAAGGATCAAACAAGACGTTCGGAAGGCGTTAACACGTTTTGTATCTGTTTCACTTGGAGGGAAACGGTCGATCTTTGAGGTCAAGTATGAAAAACTTGGCATGCTATGTTTTGCTTGCGGCAAGATTGGACACATACATAAGGAGTGTGGGATCGGTGTGTTCGAAGAAAAAGATCTGAAATTCGGAGATTGGATACACGCTGACGGATGGCGATCCCGAGGTGGAGGAGGTATACGTGGCGGCCTGCGAGGAGGAGGGGGCAGAAATTTTTCAGGAGGCAGGGGCGTTTCACCAGGAAGAGGGCAGCCGTTTGATTGGAGATCTCACCCGGAGAGATCCCTTGCTATACCGGAAGAATTGAGAGACACAGCTACTAGTCCTATTAAACCTACGGATCAGCACATGTTGGATATGGAGAAGAATGCACGTAAACGGCTAGCCTTCGAGCAAGAGAATAAGAAGGCCAATGATGTTCTTATGATCTCAGATAAGGGGTATGTGGAAGAGCAAACACCCCAACAAACTGATGGAAGCAAATCAAAGGAAGGGAAGGAAAAAAAGAGACACAAGGGAGGAGACGGCTCCTCATATTCTGCAAATTCTAATGGATCGGCGGCATCCCTCGAGGGTGACCGCCGGGTCCAATGAGTCTTTTAAGCTTGAATTGTCGCGGGTGTGGGCGGCCCGAGACAATTCACGAAATTTGCAACTTAGTTAAGTTGTACCGCCCAAGTTTGGTCTTTCTCTCGGAGACTAAACTGAGTGAGACGAGAGCGCAAGAGCTGCGAGGAAGGCTGGGTTTTTCCAATGCTTTTTGTGTTAGAAGTGAAGGCAGAAGTGGAGGGCTAGCCATTTACTGGAACTCAGAGTCGGTGGTTACCCTCAAGACTTATAGTAAATCTCATATTGATGTTTTTGTGACTAATGAGGAGACGGGAGGCACGGAGTGGCGGTTCACAGGGTTTTACGGTGATCCTAACCGAACCAAGAGGAAGAGAAGCTGGGAGTTGATGGAGTATCTGAGAAGACAATATGATATACCCTGGCTTTGTGCTGGGGACTTCAACGAGATTACCTCGGCAGGAGAGCAATTCGGAGGACATGGAAGAGAAGAGTGGAAGATGGAGGGGTTTAGGGAGGCCATCGACAATTGTGGCTTCGAAGATTTGGGCTACACGGGGCTACCCTATACTTGGGACAATAGACAGCAAGGTGGGAGTAATATCAAGGTGAGGTTGGACAGGGGGTTAGCGGACCTTAAATTCATGGAATTGTTTGATAATACAAGGGTGACACATATTCAGACTACACAGAGTGACCACTGCGCTCTCCTCATTGAGATTCGTAAGTCTGATTGGTGTGGAGAAGTGGGAGGGCATAAACCCTTTCGGTTTGAAAATGCTTGGATGAGACATCATAGCTATGAACCAACTGTGGAAGCGTTGTTGGCAACGGAGGCTGATTCTCTGGATGGTGTTGCTGCGGTACTTGGCAATGTGAGACAAGGTTTAAATAAGTGGAGTAGGGAGGACTTCGGATCAATTCACAAGC
The DNA here is from genome assembly GCA_028641055.1 of Alopecurus myosuroides. NCBI lineage: Eukaryota > Viridiplantae > Streptophyta > Magnoliopsida > Poales > Poaceae > Alopecurus > Alopecurus myosuroides. The sequence goes on along the minus strand of JAPCYS010002548.1, from coordinate 1,728 downwards.
AGTTGAAGGTCCTGCGGAGCAGATTGGAGAACGTTCGGAGAGGATCCCTTGGCACTGGTCCTTCTAGAACGGAACTACAACTTATGCGACGAATATCAGAGCTACAAACTAGAGAGGAAGTGGCAGCCCAACAACGTTCGAGAGTTTTGTGGCTGAAGGATGGGGATAGGAACACGGCTTATTTCCACTCAAAAGCAAAACAAAGGGGTCGCACGAACAGGATTAAATCCCTCCGTAAGGAGGATGGTTCTTTGATTACCTCTCAAGTTGGTATGGAGGAAGTGGCGATCGGTTTCTACAAGGCTCTGTGAGGATTCGCAACCCGAGCTCGTCACTGATTGGGTGACGCCACGAGTTTCGGAGGGGATGAACGAGCAATTGACTGCTCCTTTTTCGGACAGGGAAATAGAAAATGCGCTGTTCATGATGCATCCTAACAAATCCCCCGGACCGGATGGTTTCAATGCGGGGTTTTTTGTTAAACACTGGGGGCTGCTGAAGCCCATGGTCTGTAAGGCAATCCGGAATTTTTTAGCAGGAGGATCAATGCCAGAGACAGTTAACTCTACGGTGCTGGTACTTATCCCTAAGGTTAAATCTCCACAGGACCTTACACAATATAGACCAATTGCCTTGTGCAATGTTCTATACAAGATCGCCTCAAAGGTACTAGCTCAGAGACTGCGACCAGTATTGGATGAAATTATTTCAGAGGAGCAAAGCGCGTTCGTTCCGGGACGGCTTATTACTGACAACGTCCTAACGGCGTACGAATGTATTCACTATTTGAAGAGGAAAAAAGGGCGGGCTGCTGCATGTGCTATCAAACTCGATATGGCTAAGGCCTATGATAGAGTCGAGTGGTGTTATTTGCGTGGAATCATGGCGAAATTGGGCTTCTGTCAGCAGTGGATTGATCTTGTCATGAGATGTGTGGAGACGGTATCCTTCTCGGTACGGGTTAACGGTGTGTTCTCGGAGATTTTCAGACCAACTCGTGGTATTCGGCAAGGAGATCCAATTTCTCCGTACCTGTTTCTCTTATGTGGTGAAGGTTTTAGCAGTATGATCAAAAATATTGGTCCAGCATATCTATCCAAAGGTATTCGGGTGGGGATCCACGCACCATGGATCTCTCACCTTCTTTTTGCTGACGACTGCTTGATTTTCTCCCAGGCATCACCGGCTGGAGCGGCTAGACTCCACTCTATCCTGGAGTTATACAGAAGGGTTCGGGACAAATGGTTAATTATTCTAAATCGGCAATTTTCTTCAGTAGAATACTACTTCCCGGTGAAATTGGTGGTTCATCAGGCAATGGATATTAATGTGGAGGCCCTAGGAGAAAATATTTGGGACTCCCCACGGCGTTAGGGAGATCGCATGATTCACAATTTGAGCATATTATTGCTAAGGTGAAGAAGTTGGTGTTTGGTGGAATTCCGAGAATGCTCAGTAGCGCAGGCAGAGAGGTTTTTATCAAGGCGGTCTGTCAAGCAATTCCCACGTATTCTATGGGTTGCTTTCGGTTGTCAAGGAAGTTCTGTAAAAAACTTACGGCAGTGATAGCAGAATTCTGGTGGGGTGGTGACGAGAAGAAGAGAAGATTACATTGGAGAAAGTGGGAACACATGGCTATTCCGAAAGGTGAAGGAGGTATGGGCTTCCGTGATTTTGAGATCTTCAATCAAGCGATGCTTGCTAAGCAGGGGTGGAGGTTGATGACTA
>JAPCYS010002308.1:0-39228 GCA_028641055.1 Alopecurus myosuroides | reverse complement strand
CTTTAGTTCCGGTCCTAAAATGGCGGACTATAGGGGGGGGGTCTTTAGTCGCGCATAGATAGTCCCGGTTGCGCGGCCGGACTACTGGCCCTTGCGAATCGGGACTATAGGCCTATTTTCTACCATGTGATCTGTCTGTTTCACATGTCCTATGTTTACATGTTTAGAGATTGTGTTGTTATATTCATGTTGTCTGCTGCATCTAGTTTATGTTCGAATTCCACATGTTAATAGCTGCTTTTGTCATGATTTATTCTGCAATTAATCGTGGAAATTATGCCTAATTATTCAACGGTAGCTGCTGGAGTGTCGACACGTAAGTGGGGGGTTGCAATCTAAGGTACACGTGCCCTGCCGCTGTACCGTGCCACAGGTCGATTGATGGCCACAACCTATAGCTGTCTACGCTACGGCCGGCCGTGCATTAGGACTACCCAGCCAGCATGCATGATGAGATGCTCTGGCAATACAACAAGCAGCTGCGTAGCTCTGACCTCCATCGCTAGCCGTCGTGTAGCGCAAGACCATTTCATAAAAGAGGTCACACCGTCAAATTAAATTTTGATAAAGGAACACTAATGTACTCGCTTAACATGTCTTTTTTTTCTTCGAAATGGTTGACACCCGTCTCTGCGTCGAAATTTTATAATGCTATATGTATACTATCTAATAACATCGTTATAATAATGTCATCGCCTAAAATAACCTTTTCATAACTTATATTTTTTTCCCTTCGTATCCAGGCATCTACACACAGACAATGACAATGGTAGTACACAGGCGCGCGACAAAAACGTACGCATAGAGGTACATGGAAACGTACGGTGGTGCAAGACGGTCGACCGACTGATCGACGGACGGCCGCCGGGGAGAACAAGTGGAGAGTAAAGCTGGCTGGCGCGTGCACTGCACTGCACTGCGGTACGTCGATCGTAACGCACAAGAAACCACACTTTTGTACGTGATCTTCAGCATGCTTGATGGGCGTCTTCGTGGAAACTTCATTCCGAATCTGTTAAGCAGCCGGACACATGACACATTCTCATGTGTAAAAGGTAAAGTCGGGCGATAATGATAGCTGATGCATGCATGTATATGCAGACCTACAATTGATATCGTGCTTCTATGCTCGTTCGGAGTACATCACTGGGCACCGAGTTTTCTTAAGCACTGGAGAGATGCTTGGGCTCAACCATTTTGGTTATTTTTGTTTTCTTTTTCTTTGAGCTATTTTGCTATGTTTGCTAAGGAACAAGCTTGATGAGGCAACATTTTTTTTTCAGACGGATCCAGAGGCTGGTTGGGCCTAAATAATTCGATATGGAAGGGCAGCCTAAAAACTAGCTAGCAGGCCTCCAACAAACTGATCTTGGCCTAAATATATTTTCACTTTTTTTTGAATTGTGAATAGAATTTCACTTGTAAAACTTCTTGGGTGCCCATGAAATTAGCACGCCCATATAATAGTTTCAAATCCACGCATCATAAACAGTTTAGACGGGTAAGTGCCAATGTATGCTAGAAAACCACCCTTGCAAGAACTTTTTGTACAATAATATAAAATTACATACAAATGTTAAAACAACCAGCGTCATCTTCTACATCCTCAGTGGCGCACGTGACCAAACCTTCTTGCGCCTTTTGGCCTCCAACGTGCGGTAAGGCTAGTGTCGAGAATGAAGGGGAGCTAATCCCAACTCGGAGCAGACAGAGATGGGAGGCACAAAATTCGAATCCCCTAACTACAAATGCTAATCACACGAAGCTAGTTCCCGACGATCCACACCATATATCCTCTAGCTCGTTAACGCCACTCCGAAGAAGGAAATTATCCTGGGGAGAGACCATGAATCATATTTGGTTCTACATCTTTGTGGCATTACAGATGTGTATAGTTTTATGCCATACATTTTTTTATAAAAATTGCGTGATTTATAGTTTTATTAAATAAAAATTATATGAAGTTAGACCAGATTCCAAATTGTTGTGCATGTTACAACTTAGATTTTGGTCATCGTGGCACGTATGTTGTTGGCCCATTATAAATCGTGTATGATACGGAATGAATGTTTTACCACAAAAACACAAAGATGAGTAATATCAACCGATGAGAGCAACAAGAGGAGATTTTAGGTACAAATTGGTTCTACATCATATTTGGTTCTACATCTCATGTACTCTAGATTTTTCTATTATTTAATACTAACCTGCAAAAACTTACTGTACGCGCCACTATTAGGATGATTCTTAGTCGTAAATTGTAGTACCCTCTATTATCGTGCACTTAAATGGTAGAAATTGTTATGTGTGTACATGAATATTTTTTGCGAGCGCTATGTACAAATTTGATTTCATTTTATGTTTAACGCTTGGCATGGATGAGTTAGTTCAAAAAATATATACCAAACAAAGAAATGAACTGGTTCGTAGCAGAATAGAAGAAACTTTAACTAACAAATGCCAAAACATAGCCAGGATCTATCTATTAGTAATGGGGCGACGCGGAAGTTTCGGTGACACACCCTTGTACACCAAAACATGAGGATTACGCTTCCGCACAAGAGTTCTTGAGGAAGATAACACAGCTGACCTCAAGGTCGTGTAGAACTTGGTCTGTCGGCGATGACCTTGGTGGAATGACAACGGTCCTCACGCCGCAAGTCCAGCGCCCTCGACTACTCGCATACGTATGATGCTTGATGACGACTCCGTTTTCTCAGATCCGGCAGAGAATGCGGAAGTAGATCTTCTAGATGGAATTACCGTAGCACGACGGCGTGCCTAGGTGAAGTGGTATGCTACGTGCGCGGTCCTAACTTGGGGCCAGGACCACGGGAGAAGGGAGGTAGAAGTGTGTGGAGGGGGACACCTTAACGGGTGAATTAATTATATTAAAAACAATTAATATGCCTTCTTTATACATGGGGAAGGTGTTACCCTTCCTCTTGACTCCCCCATGTGGGACTAAACAAAGGAGGAGGGTGCGGCCAGCCACTAGGGCTTAGCCACACCATGCCCTTAGCCGCATGGTCCCTATGTCTCATCAATGGGCTGTGGGTCCTACCTCATGGGCTCTCTCCAGAACGGCCCCAAACAGGTGGGCTGCTCCCCTTTTTATTTTCTTTCTCCTTTATTATGTATTGAGTTTATATATAATTCATTAATATATAAATAGTGTCACTAGTGGAAACAGGCCTTTTGTCCCGGGTCGTAAGGGCCATTTGTCCCGGTTGCGCAACCGGGATGGGCTAGCCGGACAAATGGCCCTCCCCATTGGTCCCGGTTGTGCCTGGACCCGGGATGGTAAGGCTGGCCCACGTGGCGACTCTGGGCCAGGGACCGCGAGGGAGTTCGTCCCGGTTCGTTTTAGGGACCGGGATGGATGCCTTCTTAAAAAAAGAATAAAGTCCGCCCATTTTCCCTGCCGCGGCAGGTTTTTTTTGTTCGTTTTTTTTTCTCCTGCCTCGCAATCGCCAACCGGCCTCCCCCCCAACCGCTCCAGGCCCACGTCTTTAATTAAGCCCACTGACACATTTTTAGTCAAAAAGGCCCACTGACCCGCGTCTTTTATTATGGACAGTCAACGGTTCGAAGGGCCCACTAGCCCGCGTCTGTTATTATGGCCAGTCAACAGGGGCCACTGGCCAGCGGCCTGGTGGCTGGTTCGCCTGGTCCCTTAAACTAAGACCGAAGGACGGTCAAAGGGCCGCTGTCCGCCTCGTCTTCCCGCCCCGCCTCGGCTTCCCGCGCCCCACTCCCCACGCGCCACGCCTCGGCTCCCCGCATTCATGGCCGCCTGCAAACCGCCGCCACGTTCAGGCCGCCGGTTGGCATGCCAGCCCACCCCGGGTCCTTTTTAAAGGCCCCCCGCCGCCCGTACAACCCACCCACCCCGGACGCGTCCCTGGCAAAGCAACCCTAGCCGCCACCATGTCCCGCTGGTTCTCGAACTCCGGCAAGCGCCCAAGGAACGACGACGGAGGCTCGTCGAGCGGCGCCGGCCGCATCCCGCCCCCGCCCGCGGAGGCCTTCGGCTACGGCCCTGGAGGTGTCCGCCTCGGCGGGGTGCAGCGCGTCCCCGCGCCCACCGGCTGCACGCCCGCCGCCCCGCGCCGCGCCCCCGGGCAAGCGGTTCCGCCGGTACGTCCGGGTGGACGAGGCGGAGTGGCACTGGAACAATGCCACTCCGGTGTTCTACAACGACGTGCACCTCCCGGACGGCTGGCACCTGAATCCCCAGCGGATCCCAGTGCCGCCGGCCCGACCGGCGCGGCGCTGCTCGAGGAGATCGAGCGCCGGCGCGAGCTCCTGCCGGCCCCCGTCCGCAGGGAGCGGATGTACGCGCGCGGCTCCCCCTACTGGGCCGCCTGGCTCGAGCAGGAGCACGAGCAGCGCCGCCGCTCCTTCATCCCCGTCCCCCTCGAGGCCAACGTGGACGACTACCCCCCCAGCGCGCCCGGCCAGGAGAGGGAGCTATGGCTCCTTGTGGACGAGCCGGAGGACTTCTCCGGGGAGGAGGACCCCGAGCTCCGGGCCGCCATGGAGAAGGCCTGCGAGGCCTCCCGCCGCTCCCTCATCGACGACGAGATCAAGAGGTGGGAGCGTGTCGTGGCCGCCGCCGCCGCCGCCGCCATGCCGCCGCCGCCACCCCCTAAACGAGCCTGCCATCCCCTGGTGGCAGGCGATGAACGCCGAGCTGGAGGCGTCCGAGGACATGCCGGAGCCGCAGCCGCTCCCACCAGGCCTGGAGTATGGCATGAGCTGGGCCTGGACCGGCGGCGTTTGGGCGCCGGGGTCGCCGGAGCAGGAGGAGGAGCTGCCCCCGCCGCCGCCGCTGCCGCAGGAGGTGCTGCCCCGCCGCCGCCGTACGCTCCCCCGATGCCCCCGATGTCTCCAGCCCCGGCGAGCCCGGCCCAGCCGCCTGCCCACCTGTGGCAGCCACCCGCCTATGTAAGCCTCTCCGACGACGAGGACGACTAGATTGGCGCCGGCCGCCTGTGGCCGCGCCCCCGCCCCCCTATTCTATATAGACAACGCCCCTACCTACCCCCCCAAGAAACGGCCGGCCGCCTGTGGCCGCGCCGCCGCCCCTTATGCAAGTACGGCCGGCCGCCTGTGGCCGCGCCGCCCCTATGTAAGCAAGGCCCCTGGCCTTATTTTAATAGAAGTTGTGTTCCCCTAATCTACTGTGTCCCTAGTCCATCCCCGCCGGCGGAACGCCGGCGGATCTGTCCACTCGTTCCCGCCGCCGGCAGGGCTTCGCCCAGCCATATCCACTCGTACCCGCCCCTGGGGTGTCCGCTCGGCCTGGAGAGAGGGCCGCGCTTTTTATACACTTGTGCCTTTAGTCCCGGCCCGTGCCACCAACCGGGACTAGCCCCTTTGGTCCCGGTTGGTACCACGGCCCGGGACCAAAAACAAATTTCGAATTTCGGTGGCACCCCTGCGCGCCCAAAATTTTTTAGCGCCAAAATTTGAAAAGTGTTAAGTTTGCACATTAACAACTTTTATATACTTCCAAATTTGACAAAAATTCCAACATGAAAAATGCTAGAATTTGCAAAACTAATTTAAATCCATTTTTCGTTTAACTAAATAATTATTCTAACTATTGAAACTATTAATTATTTTTTCATTTGTATATAATTTGAATATAAATTATGGAAATTATGGATGTAGCCATTTCTTGAGCAGCTGCACAGAAGTGCTTACAATCCACAAACTCCGGCTCTGTGTCATACAAATTTCTGGAAATTTCCACCCATACACTTTTGGAGCTAGGGCCTCATTTTCATAGTAGAAGTAGGGTGGCTTGTTCATCCTCTAGAGTCGATGTCAGTCCTGGCTGCTTGTCCATCCTCTAGAGTCTGCTCTGCTCTGCTCTACTGCTCCTTGCGGCTCAGGTTGGTAACGGTCAATGTTTGCGTATGCTTTGTGAACTTATGGTTTGATTTGAGAATTTCAAAACTTTGATTTGATAATCTTTTGGCCGGAAGCACCTAGCAATATCTTTTAAACCTTGTTTCTCTCCATATGCTATTTGTACTTCTCATCGGCTCTAATGTTTCTCTACCTGATTCTACTTCTCCTCTGCCTAGTTTACAGATGTTTGCTCTTTTCTGTAGATGTTTCTACACTGTAAAATGGGCATGTCCTGCGAAACATGCAGACAAGGCGCTGAGCACCACTACTGGGACATCTTGGACGATCAAGGCAAAGGTTTTTTCAAGATTATGCAATTCTATCATTAGTGAGAGACTTCACGTCGGCAATCTCAATTAAAATGCCAGTTTGTGTCTGATCCCACCAACCCCTCAGAATCCTCCTATTAACTTCACCTATCTCAACTGAAATCACTGTCTTCATGTGGATGCCAAGCCTGTGCAAAGCTATCTCTCCTCCTCCAATACCGGAGAATAAGGACACCACATTAACACCATTGGGAAACATGTTCTTCAACACCGACAAGTGGCAACCCACAGTATCAATTTGGAATGAAATTTCCTTCCGTGTACGCTATCATTAGTGAGAGACTTCACGTCGGCAATCTCAATTAAAGTGCCAGTTTGTGTCTGATCCCACCAACCCCTCAAAATCCTCCTATTAACTTCACCTATCTCAACTCAAATCACTGTCTTCATGTGGATGCCAAGCCTGTGCAAAGCTATCTCTCCTCCTCCAATACCGGAGAATAAGGACACCACATTAACACCATTGGGAAACATGTTCTTCAACACCGACAAGTGGCAACCCACAGTATCAATTTGGAATGAATTGCCTTCCGTGCACGCTATCATTAGTGAGAGACTTCACGTCGGCAATCTCAATTAAAGTGCCAGTTTGTGTCTGATCCCACCAACCCCTCAAAATCCTCCTATTAACTTCACCTATCTCAACTCAAATCACTGTCTTCATGTGTCTTCTCCTCCAATGCCTCAAATTAATATGTGCCTGCAATGTGTGCGTGGAATATATCGCTTGTTCTATACCGTGTGTCAACAGATACTACATATTAAAAGTAGTTATAATCCTGCAATATCTGTCAGGATGTTATCCGTACTATCACTTTGAAATGTATTCGGACATGGGTCATAGTTGTCAGCTATTTTACCGGTCAATACAAAATACTAATCAACAGAACTATATGATCATGTATTCCACGCTTATTATTACACATCACCAACATACGGAGGAGAGAGAAACAGAAAAGTGGGATGGTGGAACAATAATGCTTGCCAGCTTTTCTTCGTGTCCCTTGCTTATGATCGCTTCGGCCGTAACCATGGAGCATCTTCATTATTTAACGGGATGGTGGGGTCAGATTTCACTGTGAAGGGTGGAATTTCAACAAACTTATTATAATCTTCTGACATGTCTGTTGTGTCCTCGATTCCCACGATGTTTCTTTTCCCTGAGAGAACTATGTGACGCTTCGGCTCATCGTATGATGAAATTGTTCCCTTATTTTTTCTTTTCTTCGGTCTGGAAGACATGTCCTTCACATAGAAGACCTGAGCCACATCATTGGCTAGAACGAATGGTTCGTCATTGTAACCAATACAGTTGAGATCCACTCACTAGTGGAAACAACCCCTCTCGTCCAGGGGGCCGGGGGGCAGCTGTCCCGGTTGCAACCAAATCCGGGACAAATGCCCTGCATTGGTCCCGGTTCGTGCGCCCGGGGCAACAGGAATCGCCTGGGCGCATTGGTCCCGGTTCGTGGGGGCATATCCGTCCCGGCTCGTGCCACGGACCGGGACCAATGCCTAGCCACAGGCCACGTGCACGCGCATGACCTGTTGTTCCGGTTCAGTCCACGAACCGGGACCAATGCCCCCTTCCCCTATATATACTGCCCCAGCCCCCCCCCCCCCTCCTTCCATCTTTTTTTTTGCTTGGAGGTGTGAGAGAGTGTGGTGTTGCTGTTTTTTTTTTACTATGCACACGAGGTGTTCGACGAAATTCCCGAGACGCACACAAGCTCACTGAAAATGGTTTTCGACCGAGGTTAACAAATTATCTTTTTCATCTGTAACTGATACATAAAAAAGTATTATTTGTCGATGTACTGTGGTTATCTCTGTATTAATATGTATTTTGATAAACTTAATTATATGATGCAGATGGATGCACGGCAGCGATGGATGTACGGTGACCGACGCACCTCCGAGTATATGGCAGGCCTGAATGCATTTCTTGCTGTAGCTCAGGCGAACAAAGATAATGGCTTCATGTGTTGCCCATGTGTTGATTGTCGGAACGTCAGAGAACATTCTTCCGAAAGAATCCTTCACGGCCATCTACTTCGGAGAGGTTTCATGCCCAGCTATAATTGCTGGACCAAGCATGGAGAAAGAGGGGTTGTGATGGAAGACGATGAAGAAGAAGAAGATCCTTTGTTCCCTGAATACGACGATACTGCAATGGAAGAGAATGCAGAAGAAGGAGGTGATCAAGAACAGGCATCAGAAGAGCCCGATGATGATCTTGGCCGAGTTATTGCTGATGCAAGGGAAGACTGTGAAAATAGATTGGAGAGGTTGAAACTGGACAACATGTTACAGGATCACAAAAAATTGGTATACCCAAATTGCGAAGATGGTAGCACAAAGCTCGGTACCACACTGGAGTTGAAATGGAAGGCACAAAACGGTGTGACTGACAAGGCATTTGAGACTTTACTTCAACTAATGAAGCCAAAACTTCCAAAGGATAACGAATTGCCTGAGAGTACGTACGAAGCAAAGAAAGCTCTCTGCCCTCTAGGATTAGATGTGCAGAAGATACATGCATGCATTAATGACTGCATTCTCTTCCGCGGTGAGAAGTACGAGAATTTGGATGAATGTCCGATATGCACTGCACTGCGGTATAAGATCAGAGCAGATGATCCTGGTGATGTTGACGGCGAGCCCCCCGTAAGAGGGTTCCTGCTAAGGTGATGTGGTATGCTCCTATAATACCACGGCTGAAACGTCTGTTTAGAAACAAAGAGCATGCTAGGTTGTTGCGATGGCCAAAGAAGACCGTAAGAAAGATGGAAAGTTGAGGAACCCCGCCGATGGATCGCAGTGGAGAAAGATCGAGAGAGACTTTCCAGACTTTGCAGGAGAGGCGAGAAACTTATGGTTTGGTCTAAGTACATATGGCTTTAATCCTTTTGGGGAGCAGAGCTCCAATCATAGCACTTGGCCTGTAACTCTATGTATGTACAACCTTCCTCCTTGGTTGTGCATGCGCAAGTTCATTATGATGCCAGTTCTCATCCAAGGCCCGAGGCAATCTGGCAACGACATTGATGTGTATCTAAGGCCATTAGTGGAAGAACTCTTAGAACTGTGGGGCAAACCAGGTGTACGTGTGTGGGATGAGAACGAACAAAAGCCATTTGACCTACGGGCGTTGCTTTTCGTGACCATCAATGATTGGCCAGCTCTTAGTAACATTTCCGGTCATACAAACAAGGGATACAATGCATGCACACACTGTTTAGATAAGACTGACAGTGTTTTTTTGGATAAATGTAAAAAGGTTGTATACCTGGGGCATCGTAGATTTCTTCCGATCAAGCATCCCTTAAGGAAAAAAGGAGGGAAGCATTTCAGAGGTGAGGCAGATAACCGAAAGAAGCCTGAGCTCCGTAGTGGTAATGATATATTCGATATGGTCAAGGACCTAGAAGTAATCTTTGGTAAGGCTGCTGGCAGCCAACCAGTTCCGTACGGCCCTGATAAGCGGGCACCCACGTGGAAGAAGAAATCTATATTTTGGGAGCTACCCTATTGGAAAGTTTTAGATGTCCGGTCTTCGATCGACGTGATGCACGTGACAAAGAATATATGTGTCAATCTTCTATGCTTCCTGGGCGTGTATGGGAAGTCAAAAGATACCCTGAAGCACGGGAGGACCAGCAACGTATGAAAGACCCAAGCAACAAGCACACAGATACAGGGCGCCATTCCTTAAGCAGCTACGCTCTTACTAAAGCAGAGAAGGAAATTCTTTGAAGTCCTTTACAGTATCAAGGTTCCGTCTGGCTTCTCGTCGAATATAAAGGGGATAATAAACATGGCAGAGAAAAAATTCCAAAACCTGAAGTCTCATGACTGCCACGTGATTATGACGCAATTGCTTCCGATTGCATTGAGGGGCTTCTACCGGAAAATGTTCGAGTACCCATTGTGAAGCTATGTGCATTCATGAACGCAATATCTCAGAAGGTAATCGATCCAGAAAGTCTGACAAGATTACAGAGGGATGTGGTCCAGTGTCTTGTTAGTTTTGAGTTGGTGTTCCCACCATCCTTCTTCAACATTATGACTCATCTCCTGGTTCACCTATGTGAAGAGATTCATATTCTTGGTCCGGTATTTCTACACAAATGTTCCCCTTTGAGAGGTTCATGGGAGTCTTGAAGAAATATGTTCATAACCGTGCTAGGCCAGAAGGAAGCATCTCGAAGGGCTATGGAACAGGAGGTCATTGGGTTCTGTGTTGACTATATTCCTGACCTTAAGACAATTGGTGTTCCTGAATCGCGGCATGAGGGGAGACTGAGGGGAAAAGGAACGCTGGGAAAGAAAACAATGATACCTAGGGACGGGCATTCTTTGACCAAAGCACACTACACAGTTCTACAAAATTCTATGTTCATGGCTACGTATGTCGAGGAACACAAGAATATTGTACGGTCTGCAAACCCGGGGAAGGATGACTCATGGATTAAACGCGAACACATGGAGACTTTCGGAAGTTGGTTGCAAACACGTCTGATAAATGACACCACTGTTGAAGATCAGCTATACATGTTGGCAGGGTCACCATCTTCGACTATTGGGAGTTTTCAAGGGTACGAGATAAATGGAAATACATTTTACACGAGCTCCCAAGATAAGAAGAGCACCAACCAAAACAGTGGTGTCCTTTGATACAACAAACGAGAATGGAAAAACTGACACATACTATGGTTACATAGAGGAGATATGGGAACTTGACTATGGACCTTCTTTTAAGGTCCCTTTGTTCAAGTGCAAATGGGTCAACCTGAATGGAGAAGGGGTAAAGGTAGACCCGCTTTATGGAATGACAACAGTGGATCTCAACTGTATTGGTTACAATGACGAACCATTCGTTCTAGCCAATGATGTGGCTCAGGTCTTCTATGTGAAGGACATGTCTTCCAGACCGAAGAAAAAGAAAAAATAAGGGAACAATTTCATCATACGATGAGCCGAAGCGTCACATAGTTCTCTCAGGGAAAAGAAACATTGTGGGAATCGAGGACACGACAGACATGTCAGAAGATTATAATAAGTTTGTTGAAATTCCACCCTTCACAGTGAAATCTGACCCCACCATCCCGTTAAATAATGAAGATGCTCCATGGTTACGGCCGAAGCGATCATAAGCAAGGGACACGAAGAAAATTCAGAAGACTAGATAGGGATGTTGTTGGTGATGTGTAATAATAAACGTGGAATACATGATCATAGTTCTTATAACGTAGTATGAACGAGATTTTGTTAACCAAAATGATATTTATACATATTATGTGATTATGAATGGAGTAGGTGCAAGTTTGACCAATAATTTGTATTGATCGGTGTTGAAGAACATGTTTCCCAATGGTGTTAATGTGGTGTCCTTATTCTCCGGTATTGGAGGAGGAGAGATAGCTTTGCACAGGCTTGGCATCCACATGAAGACAGTGATTTCAGTTGAGATAGGTGAAGTTAATAGGAGGATTTTGAGGAGTTGGTGGGATCAGACACAAACTGGCACTTTAATTGAGATTGCCGACGTGAAGTCTCTCACTAATGATAGCGTACACGGAATGCAATTCATTCCAAATTGATACTGTGGGTTGCCACTTGTCGGTGTTGAAGAACATGTTTCCCAATGGTGTTAATGTGTCCTTATTCTCCGGTATTGGAGGAGGAGAGATAGCTTTGCACAGGCTTGGCATCCACATGAAGACAGTGATTTCAGTTGAGATAGGTGAAGTTAATAGGAGGATTTTGAGGGGTTGGTGGGATCAGACACAAACTGGCACTTTAATTGAGATTGCCGAGACAGATATTGCAGGATTATAACTACTTTCGAGATGTAGTATGTGTTGACACACGGTATAGAACAAGTGATTATGGCAGGCCTCTATTGTTATTCATTGGAGTTAATCACCATAAACAACCCAAAAAAGTTTTGACTGACTGCTTTACATCGATAGGGGATGCAGTTGTTTCTGCTTGGCCAGGGACTGTCCACCGCTCGGATATATATCTGTCAACGTCAGTCCTGGCTGCTTGTTCATCCTCTAGAGTCTGCTCTGCTCTGCTCTACTGCTCGTTGCGGCTCAGGTTGGTAACGGTCCATGTTTGCGTATGCTTTGTGAACTTATGGTTTGATTTGAGAATTTCAAAACTTTGATTTGATAATCTTTTGGCCGGAAGCACCTAGCAATATCTTTTAAACCTTGTTTCTCTCCATATGCTATTTGTACTTCTCATCGGCTGTAATGTTTCTCTACCTGATTCTACTTCTCCTCTGCCTAGTTTACAGATGTTTGCTCTTTTCTGTAGATGTTTCTACACTGTAAAATGGACATGTCCTGCGAAACATGCAGACAAGGCGCTGATCACCACTACTGGGACATGCCATGAAGTTCTAATCCTGTGAAGGTCTGGCGGGCATAGTCTTCCAAATTAAAAGCAATCTCTTGAAGAACATTTTTAAAAACTTTGCATTAGCTTATGACTCTTCCGAGTCTAAAGTTGTAGTTAGTGCATGAAACCACCCACTATATATCATGAACTTGCTGAGTAACTATCGTTACTCATTCGTTGCCGTTTGACCCCCTGTTTAGAGTTGAAGCCCTATGGAAGTCGTCATCGTGAATCCATCAATACCCCATGAAGCTAGGTGGAGTGATCTATTACTTAGTTGAGCATCATTATCAACAACGCTGGTGGAGGAGAAGCTATCATGGTGTAGGTGGAGTCCATTCTTGGACATCAGCCGTAGTGGATTAGTTCTGAGCTAGAGTTCTTTTCCAGCTTGGAGCTTCGTTTTGCTTCTTCTGATGTTTCATTTGCATGAGATCTTCTTGATTCATCAAAGAGATTCTCAAGATTTTGTAATGAAGTTTGTATCCTATAGTTTTGATTGGCCTGCTATGTTTCTGTTGTACTACTCTGAGGGATGTAATATTCATGGATAAGTCCTTTTGTGAGTATTATGTCAACGACTTGCGCACTACACATGCAGTGGTGTGTTGGGTCACCACAACATGGCTCCCCATGACATCTATCTACGGATAGATCTCACAGTGATGTGCAAAAACACCATCCTCTATACTGAAAACAAAGCATACCAATCAAAAAATAACAGAAAACTAAAAACATGCTAGCAACCTTAAACATCTAAACTAGCACAATGTACATCTTAAAGCAACAAACAAAATTTATATGAATTGCCTCTAGACATTATATAAGCTCATGCCCAATATGCTACATCAATGGTTACCAATCAAAACCCTAACTAGATTTCACCTACGTATGAACACAATTGACAAGCAGACATGACATGAACACAACATAGAAAATAGAGGGCTCCTAAGCATTTCCTATCTGGTCAGAGCAATCTGAAGAGAAAGGCCATGCTGTAGTAAGCCTAGGCACATACGCGGAGGGGGATTGGGAGCAAGGGGGAGAGGGCGACAACGAGTAAAAAACCTCCGTAGATCTACGAAGAGCGTCCATCGATGACGAAGTGCCCGGCACAGTTTCCATGGTAGCAATCTCCCCTGGCCCGCACAAGGAGAAAGGGGAGTCAATAACAATAAACCTACCAAAAATTGCTCGGAAAAAAGGACGAAGGGAGGTAAGGGTGGCGAGGAAGCTTACCGGAGCGCGGCGGAGCGGCCGCCGGTCCAGGGCGTAGCAGATCGACCACCGCACCAACTCTCCCTGACGCGCACAAGCAACGGGACGGTTTAAGTAGAAAAAACAGCAAACTCAAACAAATGTGGAGCAGATAGGGCTGCGAATCGCCTCACGGGAGCAGTGTGGAGAGGGTTGCCGGAGCTGGGCATAGCAGAAACTTGCGAATGCTGGATCTGAGTGTCGCCTCCCTCACTGTCCGTTACTACCAGGAATAAACGGGCCGAGGAACGGAAACGGGGGATTGCTACAAACGGCACGGTAATGATGCGGACCCGTTACGGTGCAACGTGGCAGCAGCGATGACGTTCAATCCGAACGACGCTCCACCCGGAGGTTGCGAGACGCGTCGTCCCTGTGGGTTTGCCAGCGTTTTCCTTTCACAAAGCACTCATTCGTTGTTAATGTAATGAAACTAGGGTTAGGCCGGCCGGTGCGGTGAAAAAGGCGACACAGGTGCTTTTCGGTCCGAGTACGAACCGATGGACACGGGCTAGTGGTGGTGGGTGTCAGGATGTAATAAGTCGATGCTGAGGTCTATCAATGGATGATTAAGATCCAATTAGAGGGAGGTAGAGGGATGCCTTTTCTGGTAGCTCCCGGATGAATCCGTGCATCACTATTCCCTAGTGCGCGCCTTCTTAGATCCCAGCTAGCTAAGCTTTCATGCGACAAGTTCGGGCCGTCGTCGTCTCTCCAACTTTCTTTCTTATCCGTACTCTTGATAGCCATGCTTAAGAATGCCCTAGCTAGCTACACCAAGCATATGTCCTGTTCCATCTTTACACGTACGTCCAGCCATGCACCTTCTTTGTCGTCTTCATGCATGCACCCATGCTGCAACACTTTTTTTTTCTCTCGTCCTTCATTTGTCGGCTTGTCGTTTCGTCACTAGTCTTCACTGGTCATGCATGCAGTTCATGGACGGTTTATGTGTACGTACCTAGTACCATGTTGTTGTCCTGGCACATATGCGACCGGCTGCCGAATATTCATTTGCATAGCTAAGTACGTAGGTGTGTGTGCATCATTATGCAGAGACGGGGCAGAACCTCCAATTCTATACAATAAAAAAATAAAAATAAAAACTTAACTACTACGTTTCCATGGGCAGGCAGCTAGCTAGTGGTGAACAATATGCATGTATGCATATCCTGTTGGTTTGTTTGCATCCATTGCACTAAGCTGGCAACATAGCAAGATACTCCTAGACGGTTGTTGCTTGTCACCAAAAGCTATCTATCTTTAGGGCCGCAAGATTGGGAGACACGCCATAGCATATTCCAGAGAAAGTTAAGGCACCTGAAATGACACACACCGAGCAGGATGAGTGCCCGCGGTGCTCTCCGCCTAGATCTACCAACAAGCTCAGATTACATCAAACTCATATGACATGCCTTTGTTGTGTTCTACCCATCCAACCATCCTATATCAACCAAGCTAGCTGGCCACGTCATGGAATGGAGCACTGTCAATTAAGTACAGGGCACCGATCAAATCAGCCCAATCTAGACGGATCCAAAAGTTTGATGCCTAACTGGTCGATTACACACGTGATATATGCAATTAATTGGCATATTTTTGGTCTTATCAGCGACAATATCATATCAGGATTTCGATTCATGCAAGCCATGGATGATCGATAGATACACGATATGGCAGTTAAAGTGGTAAGAAGGGTCGAGGAACAAGCAAGCGCACGAGGAGCTAGGGGACGCTATTCTTCCCGATCAAAAGCTAATTATCTTTTACCTATGTTTTATGCCTCCTCTTCCTCTTCCATTCCAGGTAGCTGATATAACAGCATATGCTTATCCATAATATGGCTTCTAGAACGGACGGACGTGCAGTCCATGCATGGACATCGACATCCACTAGTTAACGGACTAGTATCTTTCACATGAGTTTGTCTGGCTAGGTTGCACAGATTTTTTTTTAGACAACATGCAGAGCAACTGCCCTGCTTTAACTTAATAAAGCAAACATAGTTTTACAACGCGAACACACAAGAGCCACACACCACACAAACGGACCAGAAGGTCGAAAACACACCAGACTGAAAAAGTACCAGGGGCCGGCTCCTCAGCTCAGCGGCCACCCAACAACACACCGGAGGAAGTGAGAACTACGACCAACTAGGTAGAACGGAGAGGTGCCACAAGGGCGCAGAAGCATCTCCTCGGCTCAGCGGCCACCCGACGCAGCGAGTCCCGGTCTGGCTCCTTGGCGAGCCCCACCCACCACTGCATAAAGACAAGCATTTTAAAGATGATATCAGCGGGCCTGTTTGGGCAAATGCCCTCCATTGCAAGTTTATTGTGCGTTAGCCAGAGGGACCAGGTCAGCACGGCGAACGCCACCCAGGCTGTTCGGCGCGCTCGCACCTCCACTATCTGTAAAGCGGCAAAGAATTGCGGGAAGTTCATCGGACCCCCGTCCCAAACTCCCGCCTCTCGCAGCACACTCCAACCCAGGATAGCCAGCGGGCAATGGAAGAAGCTATGCTGGGCGTCCTCCGGCTCGCTGCAAAGAGCGCACAACCCGTCAGCCGGACCCCTACGTGAGGCCACTTGCAAGCTCGAAGGGAGCCTGTCAAGCGCCAACTGCCACGTGAACACCTTGACTTTCAGCGGCAGTCTGGCGCCCCACACATCGGCATGGAAGGCCACCTCGGGGCCCTTCGAGATCGCTGTGTACATCGACCGCACCGAGAACTTCCCAGAGGGCTCCAGGCCCAACTCAGTATGTCCGGCTCCTCGCTAAGGTGCAGCCCCGCCAGCTCCGCCGACAGCGTGGCCCACTGGTTCGCACACTCAATATCGAAGGAGCGGCGGAACGCCAGATTCGACCCGTCTCCCTCCCTCGCAGCCCCCACTGAAATGTTGGGGTCACTACAAATCGCAAACAATCTTGGGAACCTGACTCGATACAAACATAGATACTCCCTCAGCAGTCATATATATATATAGAGTGAGTTAATCTATAACATGTTTGCTAATTTAAGAGACGCCCTGGGCTAGCTAGCTAGATGCCCTGGCCAACTTTCGCTAATGGAAAAACAACAAGACAAGATGTATATATAGTGCCCCTGGTTACGCTCCGGCATGTTGAGTCTCCTCTAAAACGCAAACGCATTTCTGGCTGGTAGCTGCTGAAATATTTGGGCCCAATACAAGTGAGCCCAATAGCAAATGTTGAAATCTCAAAATGGCCCATGTGTACTAGTGAGTGGTGGGAGTGGGAAGTTTAGTCCCACATTGGAAGTTGGAGGAGTTGCACACCACCTTATAAGGTGGAGTGTTGTACGGATTGTATGTGAGTGAGAACAAGAGAGGCTCTCGCGCACTCCTCCTCCGCCGCCGCTCGCTCGTCTCGACTCAATCGCGTTTCGTGAGTCGAGCCGAGATAATACTTATCTTTATTTTGCTGTTTTGGAAAACCGATTTCGTAGTCGTGACGGACGCGTCACAGCTGAGGCGGTTCGGGTCGCTCCCGTATCGCGTGCTGCAACCGACTCGGACGTACGGTGTGGGCCTCCCACGTCGCACACGTTAGGGTTTTCCGAACCGCACTATAAAAGACTCGCGCCGTGGGCGCTGTACACATACCGAAACCAATCTACGTTTTGCCACACCTCGTTCCTTGCGCCGCCGCCGTAGTCTACTCCATCCCGAACGCCGGCGTCCACCGGCGAACGGGAGAGCAGGTCTCCGGAACCAGTCTCCGTACGGGAGAGGACGAATTAGGTTTTTGGGAAGCGCTTCGCGCGACTGCTCGCTGCTTCCACGACGGCTCGTCTGCCTAACAAGTCAGGCGGTGCTGCGTACCGTCGCCTCAAGCGTCGTATACTCCGACCCGTCATCGCCAACATTGTCATCAACAACGTTACTACTAACGATCGGTACGGAATCTGTGTCCTGATTTGTTTGTTTCACATGTCTACTGTTTAAATGTTTAGAGAGATTGTGTTGCTATTATTCATGTTGTCTGCTGCATCTAGTATGTTCGAGTTCCACATGTTAATAGCTGCTTTTTTAATGATTCATATTCTGGAATTAATGGTGGAAATTATGCCTAATTATTCAACAATCCAAAAACCTAATTGTAGGCAATTTCCTGAACTGACTATGGCCCACTTAAGTGATTCAATGAAACCGGAAAGGTTCAATGATACCACCTTTAAGAGATGGCAACTGAGAAGCCAACTGTGGCTTCAATCCATGAAAGTGTGGGACATTATTATGAATGGCCTTCCTGAAGGAGCTTCTGACGAGGTTCAGAATAAGTTCAAGGAAGCCAATAATAATTTTAGAGGCTGTATTCTGAGTGTCCTGGAGGGACGTCTGTGCGATGTGTATAAGCACACTGAAGACGCTAAGGAGCTCTGGGATGCACTGAATACTAAATTCGGTGCGTCCGATGCTGGCAGTGAGCTGTATATCATGGAGAGCTTTAACGACTACAAGATGATGAATAACCGTTCTGTAGTCGAACAGGCTCATGAGATACAGTGCATTGCGAAGGAGCTTGATCTGCTAAAGTGTGTGATTCCTGATAAGTTTGTGGCTGGATGCATTATTGCAAAGTTGCCTTCTTCATGGAGGAATTTTGCCACATCTCTCAAACATAAGAGACAGGAGATATCGGTTGAAAATCTGATAGCGTCTCTTGATGTTGAGGAGAAAGCTCGGGCAAAGGACACAACTGAGAGAGGTGGTGATTTGCAGTCTAGCGCTAATATGGTGCAGAAAAATCATGACGTCAAGAATAACATCAAGAACAAAGGGAACAATAAGCCCCAGTTCAATGGTCCTGTGAACACTACTGCCTTTAAAAATAATAAGAAGAAGAAGGTGCTGAACAAAGCTGGGCTCGAGTGCTTTACGTGTGGAGCGCTCGGCCACTTTTCTGTCGACTGCCCAGACCGTGCAGACAAGAAAGGGAAGAAAGGCTCCAAGAATGTCAACGTGGTGACCGCTAGCAACACTGATGGGTACGGTAATATACTGATGGTACTTTCAGTTCTTCAATCTCCGTGTTGGTGGAGGTGCTAATGTTCATTTGTGTGCTGACATCTCTATGCTCACTTCTTATCAGGTCGCACGGGATTCTTCCGTCCTAATGGGGAATGGGTCACATGTTTCTGTTCGTGGTGTTGGCACGGTAGATCTGAAGTTTACTTCGGGGAAGATCGTGCAGCTGAGGAACGTGCAGCATGTCCCTTCTATGAATAAGAATCTCGTCAGCGGCTCCCTTCTTTGCAGAGATGGGTTTAATGTAGTGTTTGAGTCCAATAAAGTAGTCATGTCAAGATTTGGACAATTTATTGGTAAAGGCTATGAGTGCGGAGGCTTGTTCCGCTTTTCTCTTTCCGAATTTTATAATAAGTCAGTAAACCATATTTGTGGCAATGTTGATTCAGATGCTAGTGTTTGGCACTCTCGTTTATGTCATGTTAATTTTGGTTTACTGTCTCGGCTATCCAATTTAAGTTTAATTCCGAATTTCACCATTGCCAAAGGTTTTAAGTGTCATAGTTGTGTGCAATCTAAGCAACCTCGGAAGCCTCACACGGCAGCTGAGGAGAGACAATTGGCACCTCTAGAACTCATACATTCTGATCTATGCGAGATGAATGGTGTGTTGAAAAAATGTGGAAAGAGATATTTCATGACACTCATTGATGATGCGACTAGATTCTGCCTTGTTTATTTGTTGCAAACTAAAGATGAGCTTTAGACTACTTTAAAATCTATAAGGCTGAAGTTGAAAATCAATTAGAGAGAAAGATCAAACGTTTTATGTCGGATCATGGTGGAGAGTATTTCTCTAAAGTATTTGATGAATTCTGTGAGGAACACGGTATTATTCACGAGAGGACGCCTCCCTACTCGCCACAATCAAACGGAATTGCTGAGAGTAAAACCCGTACGCTGACCGACTTGGTGAATGCCATGTTGGACACTGCTGGTTTATCTAAGGCATGGTGGGGGGAGGCTCTATTGACTTCGTGTCATGTCCTGAATAAAGTTCCTAACAAGAATAAAGAGAAAACCCCTTATGAGGAGTGGACTCGGAGAAAACCATCACTTTCTTATTTGCGTACTTGGGGATGCTTGGCAAAAGTCAACGTTCCAATTCCAAAGAAACGAAAACTCGGACCGAAAACAGTAGATTGTATCTTTCTAGGTTATGCTCAGCGTAGCATTGGTTATAGATTTCTAGTGGTTAAATCCGAGGTACCTGATATGCATGTTGATACTATTATGGAATCTCGTGATGCAACATTTTTTGAGAATATGTTTCCTATGAAAGATATGCATAGCTTTGCTAAATTTTCTTCTAAATTAATTCCGGAATCTAGTATATCTAGTGATCATACTGAACAACCACATGATGAGTAAGTCCTTGAGAAGGATGACAATGAAGCTCCTAAACGGAGTAAGAGACAGAGGATTGAAAAATCCTTTGGTGATGATTTCATTGTGTACCTTGTGGACAATACTCCTACGTCTATTGCAGAGGCATTTGCATCTCCAGATGCAGATGAATGGAAAGAAGCTGTCCATAACGAGATGGACTCCATTCTTTCTAATGGGACGTGGGAGTTATCTGAACGACCTTATGGTTGTAAGCCAGTGGGCTGTAAGTGGGTGTTCAAGAAGAAGCTAAGGCCTGATGGTACTATTGAGAAGTACAAGGCACGGCTTGTAGCCAAGGGCTACACTCAGCGAGAAGGTGAAGATTATTTTGACACCTATTCACATGTTGCTAGACTGACCACCATTCATGTACTACTTTCCCTGGCTGCCTCTTATGGTCTTATCGTTCATCAAATGGACGTAAAGACAGCTTTCCTTAACGGAGAGTTGGAAGAGGAAATTTATATGGATCAGCCTGATGGGTTTGTGGTAAAAGGTGAAGAGAGAAATGTGTGCAAATTGTTAAAATCTTTGTATGGACTGAAACAAACACCTAAGCAATGGCATGAGAAGTTCGACAGAACTTTAACTTCTGCGGGATTTGTCATTAATGAGGCTGACAGGTGTGTATACTGCCGCCATGGTGGGGCGATAGTGTTATATTATACTTGTATGTTGACGACATACTGATTTTCGGTACAAGCATAATTGTGATCAATGAGGTCAAGTCTTTTCTATCAAAGTGTTTTGATATGAAAGATTCGGGAGAAGCTGATGTAATTCTGAACATCAAGCTCATTAAGGATGAGAGTGGGATTACGTTGACGCAATCACACTATGTTGGGAAAATCTTGAGCCGTTTCGGCTTTATTGATAGCAAGCCTTCTCCAACACCTTATGGTACTAGTGTGATGCTTAGAAAGAACAAGAGGATTACGAAAGATCAATTGAGATACTCTCAAATAATCGGTTCACTCATGTACCTTGCGAGCGCGACAAGGCCTGACATCTCTTTTGCTATGAGCAAATTGAGCAGGTTCATGTCAAACCCGGATAATGATCATTGGCATGCACTTGAAAGGGTCATGCGCTATCTGAATGGTACTATGAGCTATCGGATTCACTATTCAGGGCACCCTACTGTGCTTGAGGGATATAGTGACTCCAACTGGATTTCAGACGCAGATGAGCTCTACGCCACAAGTGGATATGCATTTCTTCTTGGAGGTGGCGCAGTGTCATGGAGGTCTTGTAAACAGACCATATTGACGAGGTCAACCATGGAAACAGAACTTACTGCTTTAGATACAGCCACTGTTGAGGCAGAATGGCTGCCTGACCTCTTGATGGACTTGCCGGTGGTTGAGAAACCATTACCGGCTATCCTCATGAACTGGGACAATGAAACGGTGATTGCCAAGGCGACCAGTTCTAAGGATAATGCGAAGTCATCAAGACACGTCAAAAGACGTTTGAAGTCTGTCAGGAAATTGAGAAACTCCGGAGTAATTACTGTTACATATATTCAAACAGATAAAAATCTGCCAGATCCCTTTACGAAGGGGCTATCACGTAATGTAATAGATAGTGCATCGAGAGAGATGGGTATGAGACACGTGAGCGTTACACCATAGTGGTAACCCAACCTATGTGATCCGAGATCCTGTGAATTAGGACCTGGGAAGAACAAGCTAGTGGTTTGACTGAGAAGAGTATTTGGTAAACCCTCTATAAGTGTTGATGCATAACTCTTAAAGAGCTGTAAGGCAGGTTGGCAACATGTCTTAATGTGTTTATGTTGGCTATTTATTGCAAAGATGCTGTCCTACAGAGAATTCTTGAAAGAACACACCTATGTGAGTCCGACCGTAAACGTCGTAGTCTATGAGATTTGGGTGATCTCTAGTAAACTCATGAAGAGACCACGGAGTATGACGGATATGCACCACCCGCGGGGTAGTCTATTGGCAGCCAAGTACTAGTTATGACTTTGAGTAAAGTATATTGGCACAAAACTTGTAATTCAAGGCATAATCCATTGTTCAAGTTGCTGATAGATGTAGCTTAAGGCTCTAGGCGGAAGTTCAACTTAACAGTCTCTGCTGAAACACTGGTATATAAACAAGTAGCGAGGATTGGCGAATCTTCAAATGGGCATTTGAGATCTGGTGGGGGATTGCTGAAATATTTGGGCCCAATACAAGTGAGCCCAATAGCAAATGCTGAAATCGCAAAATGGCCCATGTGTACTAGTGAGTGGTGTGAGTGGAAAGTTTAGTCCCACATTGAAAGTTGGAGGAGTTGCACATCACCTTATAAGGTGGAGTGTTGTAGGGATTGTATGTGAGTGAGAACAAGAGAGCCTCTCGCGCACTCCTCCTCCTCCTCCTCCGGGTTTTCCGAACTGCACTATAAAAGACTCGTGTCGTGGGCGTTGTACACATACCGAAACCAATCTAGATTTGCCACACCTCGTTCCTTGCGCCGGCACCGTAGTCTACTCCATCCCGAGCGCCGGCGTCCACCGGCGAACGGGAGAGCAGGTCTCCGGAACCAGTCGCCTTTGTGATCCTGTACGGGAGAGGGCGAATTACGTTTTTGGGAAGCGCTTCGCGCGACTGCTCGCTGCTTCCACGTCGGCTCGTCTGCCTAACAAGTCAGGCGGTGCTGCGTACCGTCGCCTCAAGCGTCGTCTACTCCGACCCGTCATCGCCAACGTTGTCATCAACAACGTTACTACAAACGATCGGTACGGAATCTGTGTCCTGACACTGGTAGAAAATAGGCCTTCGGTACGCCCCCATTAGTCCCCAAAATAATCGGCCCGCGACCATAGGGGTCTTTAGTCGCGGTTCGGGACGAGACCCGCGACCAATAGTCTGGGCCCAGCGCGCTCGGTCCACAGCTGTCGGAGGGGAGGGGCTTTAGTCCCGGTTGTCCAGACCAACCGGGGCTAATAGGTCATCGGTCTGGCCCCACGGCCTTTAGCCGCGGTTGTCCAGGTGAACCGGGACTAAAGGCCCATCCCTATATATAGAACTCAACTCGCTGCACTTAGCCACATTTGGTGTCACTTCTGCTCACAACATTCACAAGGGGTGGTGGGTATGCTTTTGGTTCCTACTATGCACACTAGGTGTTCGATGAAATGCCCGATAGCATGAAACACACATGATATTAAGTGTCCGAGCCGCACTTGAGCGTTTTCATTTATTTTACCTCCGCGGTCGCGGTTAGCAACTTGAACCCTTTCATGATTTGTATTATTTCCAGCTAGTTAGTTTAACAAATGCATGATGCTTAATTATATACTTTATATAATAATAATGCAGATGAATCGGCAATGGATGTACGGTAACCGACTCTCCGGCGAGTTCACTACGGGTTTGAAAGATTTCCTCGTAGTGGCAAATGCGAACAAGCAGCGAGGTTTTATTATCTGTCCATGTGTTGAATGTAAGAATGAGAAGGGTCACTCCTCCTCAAGAGTCGTTCACATGCACCTGCTTCGGCACGGTTTCATGCCAAGCTATAATTGTTGGACCAAGCATGGAGAAAGAGGGGTTAGAATCGAAGAAGATGAAGAAGAGGATGATATCGATTTCAACTATCATGACGCTTTCGGTGATATCTTCATGGAGGATGATGCTGAAGGTGGGGAAGGGTTTGGTGAAGGTGAAGAAGAGGCACATGATGAGCCCGCTGATGATCTTGGTCGGGCCATTGCTGATGCATGCAGACGCTGCGAAACTGACAAGGAGAGGGAGAATTTGGATCGCATGTTAGAGGATCACACGAAGTCGCTGTACCCAGGATGCGACAATAGTCTGAAAAAGCTAAGCTGCACACTGGATTTGCTGAAATGGAAGGCACGGGAAGGTGTAGCTGACTCATCATTTGAAAATTTGCTGAAAATGTTGAAGAATATGTTTCCGAAGAATAACGAGTTGCCCGCCAGTATGTACGAAGCAAAGAAGGTTGTGTGCCCTCTAGGTTTAGAGATTCTGAAGATACATGCATGCATTAACGACTGCGTCCTCTACCGCGGTGCATACGAGGATTTGAATGAATGCCCTGTATGCACTGCATTGCGTTATAAGATCAAAGGCGATGACCCTGGTGACGATGTTGAGGGCGAGAAACCCAGGAAGAGGGTTCCCTCCAAGGTGATGTGGTATGCTCCTATAATACCTCGGCTGAAACGCATGTTCATGAACAAAGATCATGCCAAGTTGTTGCGATGGCACAAAGAGGACCGTAAGTCCGACGGGGAGTTGAGACACCCCGCTGATGGAACGCAATGGAGAAAGATCGACAGAGAGTTCAAAGATTTTGCAGCTGACGCAAGGAACATAAGATTTGGTCTAAGTACCGATGGCATGAATCCTTTTGGCGAGCAGAGCTCCAGCCATAGCACCTGGCCCGTGACTCTATGCATCTACAACCTTCCTCCTTGGTTGTGCATGAAGCGGAAGTTCATTATGATGCCAGTGCTCATCCAAGGTCCGAAGCAACCCGGCAACGACATCGATGTGTACCTAAGGCCATTAGTTGATGAACTTTTACAATTGTGGGGCAGACCTGGTGTACCTGTGTGGGATGAGCACAAAGAAGAGGAATTTAACCTACGAGCGTTGCTTTTTGTAACCATCAACGATTGGCCTGCTCTCAGTAACCTTTCGGGACAGTCAAATAAGGGATACAAAGCATGCACGCACTGCTTACATGAGACTGAAAGTGTATTTTTGGATAATTGTAGGAAGAACGTGTACCTGGGTCATCGTCGATTTCTTCCCCGAAATCATAACGTAAGAAAGAAAGGCAAGCATTTCAATGGCAAGGCAGATCACCGGCCGAAGCCTGCGGAACGTACTGGAGCTGAGATATTTGATATGGTCAAGGATTTGAATGTCATCTTTGGAAAGGGTCGACCTGGCGGACAATCAGTTCCGCAGGGAGTTGACGGGCACGTACCCATGTGGAAAAAGAAATCGATATTTTGGGAGCTACAGTATTGGAAAGTCCTAGATGTCCGCTCTGCAATCGACGTGATGCATGTTACGAAGAATGTTTGCATGAACCTGCTAAGCTTCTTGGGCGCGTATGGGAAGACAAAGGATACAAAGGAAGCACGGCGGGATCAGCAACTTTTGAAAGACCCAAATGATCGGCATCCGGAATGGTTTCAAGGTCGTGCCAGCTACGCTCTTACGAAAGAAGAGAAGGTCATTTTTTTTGAATGCCTGAGCAGTATGAAGGTCCCGTCTGGCTTCTCGTCGAATATAAAGGGAATAATAAACATGGCGGACAAAAAGTTCCAAAACCTGAAGTCTCACGACTGCCACGTGATTATGACGCAATTGCTTCCGATTGCTTTGAGGGGCCTCCTACAGGAAAATGTTCGAGTAGCCATTGTGAAGCTGTGTGCATTCCTCAATGCAATCTCTCAGAAGGTAATCAGTCCAGAAGATCTACCACGGTTACAGAACGATGTGGTCCAATGTCTTGTCAGTTTCGAGTTGCTGTTTCCACCATCCTTCTTCAATATTATGACGCACCTCCTGGTCCACCTAGTCGAAGAGATTTCCATTATCGGTCCTGTATTTCTACACAATATGTTCCCCTTCGAGAGGTTTATGGGAGTATTAAAGAAATATGTTCGTAACCGTGCTAGGCCAGAAGGAAGCATCGTAAAGGGCTATGGAAATGAGGAGGTAATTGAGTTCTGTATTGACTATGTTCCTGACCTTAAGCCGATTGGTATTCCTCAATCGCGGCACGAGGGGAGACTAAGTGGAAGAGGCACGATCGGAAGGAAACCAACGATATGTATGGACGGTCATTCTATGACTGAAGCACACTACACAGTTCTGCAAAATTCGAGCTTGGTGGCTCCGTACTTCGAGCAACACAAGAATATTTTACGCTCGAACAACCCGGGGAAGCCTGAATCATGGATTAGAAAGGCCCACATGGAGACTTTCGGCAGTTGGTTGCGAAAACATTTAATGAATGACAATGATGTTGGAGATCAGCTGTACATGTTGGCCAAGTCACCATCTTCGACTATAACGACTTTCCAAGGGTACGAGATTAATGGGAATACATTTTACACGATCTCCCAAGATAAAAAGAGCACCAACCAAAACAGTGGTGTCCGCTTTGATGCAGCAACCGAGATTGGGCAAAAGGTATATTATGGTTACATAGAGGAGATATGGGAACTTGACTATGGACCCTCCTTTAAGGTCCCTTTGTTCCGGTGCAAATGGTTCAAGCTAACAGGAGGTGGGGTAAAGGTGGACGAGCAATACAGAATGACAATGGTGGATTTCGACAATCTTGGTTACCTTGACGAACCATTCGTCCTAGCCAAAGATGTCGCTCAGGTTTTCTATTTGAAGGACATGAGTAGCAAACCGAGGAAACGGAAAGATAAGAAAACGATCAGTACATCATGTGATGATCCAAAGCGCCACATTGTTCTTCCAGGGAAAAGAAACATCGTGGGAGTAGAGGACAAGACAGACATGTCAGAAGATTATAATATGTTTGGTGAAATTCCGCCCTTCAAACTCAACACCGACCCAAGCATTAAGTTAAATGACGAGGATGCTCCATGGATACGGCCAGATCGTAAGAAAGCAGGGACAAAAGGGAAGAATTGATGTGTAATAATTTATTGTGTACCAAACTTTTTTGAATGGATCATGTGAATTATATTATCTCTGATGTGTTTAAGACTAACTCCTTTGCAAAATATTTGAGAAAACGAGTGGAAAGCATGGAAAACAGAAAGTTACTTAAATGTCTCAAAACCTTGTGAGATAAAATATCTGATTTCATAACTTTTATTAAAAACAAAAAACAGACGCGCTCCTCGTCGTCGCCGGAATACAAATTCTTTTATTAAAAAGAGAGAACATATGAACACTACCCCTCCTCGTCGTCGTCGGGGAACTCGTCGGTGACCTCCTCCGGGACATCGACGTCGGCGAACTCGTCGGTGACCTCCTCGTCGTCGTCGGAGGTGCATGATGGTATGTCCGAGATAGGCCCCCACCTCGAATCGTCGGAGGCCCAGACTTCGCCGGCGCGGTCGGCCCGACGAAGCACTTGCAGCGCCCTCGTCCTCGCCTCCCGAGCGGCATCTAACGCGAGGTGGCGTTCGAGGCGGCGCTCCGCCCGCTCAGCCGCGCGGGTCTGCCAGAGCTCCTCGTCGGCGCTCTCCTCCCCCGGGTTGTTCCGGTAATACTCACGGACGACGCGTTCTTCCCTGGCGTCGACTAGGCCCTGAAACGCGCGGTGACGGAGGTGGAGGTGGTCGGCGGCAGTGACGATCTGCGGCTTCGGCGCCCTGGCCTCCGCTTCCCAGACAGTGTGGCAGTCGTTGAAGTTCATCAGCGAACGCGGGCGGTTGAGGCGCCAGGCCGCCGCGTCCCAGGCGCGGGCGGCCTCCGCCGCCGTCGCAAAGGAGCCGAGGGGGATGCGGTCGTCCCCCCAGCGGATATCTGCGCTGAACATTCCGTTCTGCCGTGCTCGGACGCCGCGAAAGCCGGTGGTGCTGTTCCTCCTCGGAGGCATGGTGGAAGCGCGACGGTGCGTGGAGAGGAGAAGACGCGCTCGAGGCGCGACAGTTTATACCGCGCCCTCCTGGCCACGCGTCACAACTCCCGCGCCACGCGCCACCCTAACAGAACCAAGCAAATAGTTGCACATTACTAACCGAGCTCAAAGTGAACACTGACCCATAGCATGGATGGATGTGTTAAAGGGGGGGATTAGAACAAAACAATCGGTATCACCATCATACAGCCCTACCGTGGCTACTCGGTGCAATATGCATACCAAATGCACGGTAGGACGTATGATGGCGAAACCGGATGTTTTGTACTTGCTCGATAAACTGAATATATGATGTATCAAACCTTAAAGGGGGATGTAGAACAAAACAATCGGTATCGCCATCATACAGCCCCACCGTGGCTACTGGGTGCAATATGCATACCAAATGCACGGCGGGACGTATGATGGCGAATCCGGATGTTTTGTATTTGCTCGATGAACTGACCGGTGTATGAAGGTGGGCTATATATAGGGTCCTCTGGCTCACAAAGTTTTGTGCTAGGGTTTTGATCCAACGGTTAAGTAACCACCTCATCCAACGGCTCACAACAGCTCGAAAGAAACACAATGTAGCCCTGATCGAACGGCTCACAACAGCTCGAAAGAAACACACCCCGGATCCAACGACTCACAAGCGCTTTAAAGAAACACACGATCCGTGTGATTCTATCTGATTGGTCCAAACGAAACCCTAACCCATTTAGTCCCGGTTGGTGTCCCCAACCGGGACTATCGAAAGAAACACACCGTAGCCCTGATCGAACGGCTCACAACAGCTCGAAAGAAACATACCCCGGATCCAACGACTCACAAGCGCTTTAAAGAAAGACACGATCCGTGTGATTCTATCTGATTGGTCCAAACGAAACCCTAACCCATTTAGTCCCGGTTGGTGTCCCAACCGGGACTAAAGGGATGTTTTCTTCTCGCTATATATATGTATGCATTGCCACACCATTGGCATAAACACATACAAACTCACCACTCTCTCTCATGGCTTCTACCGTACCCACTCTAACAATCATCCAGGCGGAGGCACTTTCGGCCTCGAACTACCCCTGCCCGTGCGGCTACAACGTTCCCGCCGGTTGGATGCTGAGCGCCGGAGGAGTGCCGGTCCCTCCTCTTCCTCAAGGTGTGGCGCGTCGGGCGGCCATCACGAACCACTACTATCACGAGCTCACGCCGGAGCAGCGGAGGAATCCCAGTTGGCATCCCGATAACCAGCATACTTGGGATGCCTTCTTCATCAATCGGCGTGAGAGGGCGCTCGCCAGGTATGAGGAGGACGGCCTGCCTCCTGGGAACTTTCACGAGGCCGGTCGTTGGCTATGGTGGTCCGGCCGGACTCTACAGAGCGTCATGGACTACATCAGGGCCGGCGATATCCCCCGCCTGCGGTACCCTCAGGCCCAGTCCTGGACTCGTGATCCTCCGAGGGAGTGCAGAGCACCGTCAGACGATAGTGACGACGACGGCGGCGGCGACTACGACGACTACGAGTACATGTACTATAGGCCTAGGCAGGAGTATGACTAGCTAGCAGATATCAGATCATGCATCTATGCTCTCCATTTAGGTTTAGATCCACTCTAGCCATTATGTACTGCCTTTTTTATCTATATATATTCAAGATGTGTGTGAATCTTTATGACTAGTTTTATTTTTCTGATATATTATTTGTATTTTTAAGATTTTAAAAAGAATTAGTTTTATTTTTCTAAATTTTCTTATTTGTATTTTTAAGTTTGGGAAAAGGAAAAGTATTTGAATAACCACCTTTAGTCGCGGTTCGTGTCACGAACCGGGACTAAAGGCTCGTTCTGCGCGGGAACGAAAACGCCGCGAAAAATTTCACCTTTAGTCCCGGTTCGTGACACCAACCGGGACTAAAGACCCGCGGAGGGTACCCCAGAGGACCTTTAGTCCCGGTTGGTGACACCAACCGGGACTAAAGGCTGGCCCTATATATTCCCGGCCCCAAAATTTTCTTCGTCCAAACCCTCGTCTTCCTCGCGCCGGCGCCCTGCTCGTTGATTCCGTCGTCGTCGCCCTATTCCGTCGTCGTCGCGTGCGAGAGTACCGCGCCGTCGCCGTCGCCCGCGCCCTTCTCTCCACCGCCTCCGCCCTGCCCCGGCCCCGCCCCATCGCCGTCTCCGGTAGGTTCCCCGCGAGCCTCGCGTCGCCCTCGAACCAGCGCCGCCCTCTCGCTCTCGAGAGGGGACCACGAACCAACGCCGCCCTCGCCGCGGGCCTCGCGCCGCCCTTGAACCCTTCCCCGTGGCCGGAAACCCTTCCCCGTGGCCGAAATCGCCGGAGACAGAGAGCAGAAATTGCCACACCGCCGGCCACAGTGTCACGCCAGGGTGACGTCATCATGACGCCAGGGGCCCACTGTATATGGAATTACAGAAAATAATTAAATTTTTTAAATTAAACAACTTTTAATTTATAATTCCAAAAATTATGGAAAAATATGCGAAATGTTCGTAAAAATGTAAGCTATCTGTTTATATCATTTTCAATCATGTTTGACAAAGTTCAAAATGAGACCATATTTGAATTTGAGTTAAATTCATTAAAATAATGAAAATAAGTTTTAATTCAATAAATTCAGAATATTAAGTGTAATATACCAAAATGACCAGAAAAGCAAATGCAACGTAGCTATGGGGTTCTCCAAGTCATTTGAGAAACTAATCTTGGACACACCTCTAAAGTATGGTTTTCCCCCTCCGATGGTCATCGTTCTTCCACCGGAGTGACATATGGCAGACAATTTGAGAAAGAGGGTGTAATATTTGCTAAGTCTCCTATATACTTAATTATTTTTTACTATATGCATGTCTGCAGGAGTGACATATGGCGGACTATGGAGCCTTGCCGTATACGTATCAGGAGGCTGAAGGTATTATAGACGGCATGATAGCCAACCAGAACCCTTATGTGCCGGGCCCAGAAGATGAGCAACAAGACGATGTAGTCTCTTCTTATCTGAACCTTGATGATCAAGAACGTGGAGGAACGGACATTGTCGATGATGAAACAGGTGAAGGAACGGACATTGTCGATGATCAAGGAGGTGAAGGAATGGACATTGATGACGGAGGTCAACCATCGACAAACGACGATCTCCAATTGCAAAGAACAACCACCTCCGGCGAGGTATATATATATATACATTGGGAGTCTCGTGATACAAACTTACTGAAATGTGAATACATATGCACTAACGCGCGCGACTCTCTTTCTTATTTTAGCCCTCGGCCGGATCTAGTATGACAAAGCGTGGAAAATCCAAGTCGATGAAAGATGGAGAAACATATACCATCGAATCAGTCAGTGAAATCGGCAAGCCCCTACAGCACACCACAAAGTTTATCAACCAATGCGGAGTCATTGTTAGAGACACCGTCCCGATCACCGTCCAGGAATGGAAGGAGCCAAAGAAAGCACGTGTTGGTTTCACTTATGTCGACAAGAGAACGAAAAATATTATGTTTAGAAAGCTTATTGCACATTTCATTCTACCTCCGGAATACAACAAAAAAGATGAATTCGATGAGGACGTTCCGGGTGGACGTCAGAGGAGGAGGATAGTCAAAGAGTTCGCTTTTCAGAAGATGGCCGAAGCATTCCGAAACTTCAAGAAAAAATTGTTCCGTGAATATGTCAGCAAGGGCAAGACTCCGATTTTCACTGGACAACATGAGAAACTGAGAGATGATTGGACAAAATTTGTGACGCAACATAAATCGGAGCATTTCAAGGAAATATCGGCAAAAAATAAGGCTAATGCGGAAAAGAAACAGTACCATCATGTTATGGGGCCAGGAGGATACCGCGTTTCGGCGCCTAAGTGGCAGGCAATGGAGGACGGCCTGAGGGCAAGAGGAATCCGTCTAGGTACAGAGGGATGGGACGAAAGAGCCAAAATGTGGTGGTACGGGCATGGGGGATCGCTAGACCCGGAGACAGGGGAGTGTGTTCACCGGCAGAAAAAGTTTGCTCCCACACAAGACCTTGTTGACGCAATGACCAAAGCTCAACAGGGCGTGCTCACGTTCAACAGAGAGAGAGACCAACTGACCCATGCCCTCGGGAATCCTGAACACGGAGGACATATACGAGGCAAAGGCAGATTGCCGTGGAAAGTAGGGTTTTCCTAGGAGGGTGACCCGTACTGTTACAGAAGCCGTAAGAGAGGTACGGACCGGGCTGCAGATCAAATGTCGCATCTTGCAATGGAAGTCAGTGAGCTGAAGAAGATCGTGGCGGGAATACTTGAGAAAGAAAAAGCGTCGGCTGCAGGGCCGCATGAAGATGCAGCGGATCTCGGAAGCCAGCATCAGCGGAGAAGCAGCATGGCTTCCACGGAGGCCCCGCCTGCAGGTGCTAATGCACCGATGATCGAGAGTCGTGCACCGGAGCCTCACTACCCCGTGGATGATGTAAAGGAGATGAAAGAATGTGATTTGCATTATCCCGTGGGGAACATTTCCATGACGGTAGCTACCGGCAGTGCTTTACCCTATACACCTGGAGCACTCCATCACAACAACCCCATTCCATATGGTTATGCTCGTGTCACGATGGAAGACATAGTCCAAGCATTTGAGGACCTGGAGATTGACATAGCTACACCCGAAGGGGAGAGAAGACTTGGAGATGTCAAGCGCCAGTTCATTCTATGGAAAAAGAAGTACATAGTGTTTCCAGGCGAGACGCCAAGGCTAACAAGTCCACCCCCCTCCGATGGTGCAGGTGGTGGTGGTGGTGGTGGTGGTGCTGGTTCACCTACGCCTCCTTCACGCCATTCGACGCCGTCCCCCGATCCACAATCTCCGGCGGGTAAGATGCCGTCGCCCATGATTCCTCCTCCGGCGGTTAAGCAGCCGTCGCCCACGATTCCTCCTCCGGAGGAAAAGCAGCCGTCTCCCCCCATTCTTCCTCCGGAGGAAAAGCAGCCGTCTCCCCCCATTCCTCCTCCGGAGGATAATCAGTCGTCGCCCCCCATTCCTCCTCCGGAGGATAAGCAGACGTCGCCCTCCATTCCTCCTCCAGCGAAGAAACAGAGGCAGGCGGACAGCAAGAGAACCTGCTCTTGGTCTATTAACCCGGAGCCTTATGTACCTAAGACCACACGGGTACCGGAGCCATCACTGAAGCCTCTCCCCCCAAGGCCTTGGGAATTTAGGTGATGTTGAAACCAAATTGGCCGTGAAGGCTGACGTTGACAAATGGAAGGGCCGACTGAAGGCGCTAAAGGAGCCTGATCCCAAGGAAGTATTCCCTCCGATTGTAGACTATTGGGCTACGGGTTTTTTGTCGACAGTGTCCCAAGCCGTGAAGAATTTGCCTAAAGAGTATGGTATTGAACTTCGTAAGCAAGCAGGAATATTGGAGGAGGAGAAAGAGAAAGCAAAAATAGTGGAGGAGGAGAAAGGAAAAGGAAAAATGAAAAAAAGCGGGAAACAAGTTGCCCAGCTCGGGATGCAGAGTAAACAATCGATCCCCCCGCTCATAGTGAAAGCCGCTCCGGAACAGGACCCCGAGGTCATAAATGCTGTGGCAGAAATGGGATTGACTGTACCTACTGCCATGCAAAATGCGTCCGAGGCCGGTATATCTCTTCGTCTCTTTTTAGGCCTAGACGATGCGCCCAGTGGCTGAGGTAGGATTACAATATGAGAAGAAAGGGCCTCTCGTCGAGCCTGCGAAGGAAAAGGATCTACCACCACTAATGCAAGCTCTGCTACGTTGGTACAAACATTTCATAACATGGACCGACAAAGAATTTGTGTATGTGGATTATACAGAGGAGCATCACACTAAAAAGTACTCTGTAACAGTTGAGATGAGTGAATTGTTCCAGCTGTTCAATCTGCGTGAGCTCGACAAATCTATCCTGAGTTGCTACGTTCTGTAAGTGATTTATTTCTACCTCATCTCGTTCTTCATTGCCTACACTATATATATATATATATATATATATATATATATATTGTCCTAACTATATTGTTGCGTACGCTATTATGCAGATTGAAGATTTGGGAATGCAAAATAAGACTCATCCATGATGTTGGGTTCATTGACCCACAAATCATTAATGGAACTATGTTAGAACGTCACCCCAAAGACGTGGAGAAAGACTTGTACAAATTTTTTAAAAAGCATGAATCCAAAAGATATATTCTATTTCCTTACCTTTTTGGGTGAGTGTTTCTCTCATGTTCCCATTCTCTTTTGTTTACTCCATGCATGGTATGTCTAATCGATAAGTTATGCATGACTGTGCATCTAACGTGTCCGCAGGTTCCACTGGATTCTGCTAAAAATTGATCTTCAGAACTCCATAGTTTTGATCTTTGACTCTATGAATTCAAATACAGATCTTTGGATCAACATGAGAAAAATGATGCAAAGGTAATTATTTTTCAATCATTTGCGCTCTATATCGATCGGTCTCTTTTGTTCATTTCCTAAGCTAATAACTCCCTTGTTCATTTAATTTTATTTGCAATGTAGAGTTTACAGACAGTTCTCACTTGGACATGTCGGTGGATTCAAACATGAGCTAAAATTTAAAAATGTGGTCAAAGGTGTGGATAAGCAGCCACCGGGGACCGGTCTATGTGGATACTATGTCTGTGAGAACATACGGAAAGAAATCTCTGAGAGGAAGAA
Source organism: Alopecurus myosuroides (assembly GCA_028641055.1). Classification (NCBI taxonomy): domain Eukaryota; kingdom Viridiplantae; phylum Streptophyta; class Magnoliopsida; order Poales; family Poaceae; genus Alopecurus; species Alopecurus myosuroides. Next base: position 4,556 of record JAPCYS010002308.1, on the reverse strand, counting down.
GGACGAGACCACGCGGAGGGGTCTCAATAACTTGCGGAGGGCGCTTACTCCAGAAGCTCGCTTCCGACCAATTCAGAGAGGAAAGCAGGATTTTTCCTTAGGCATGTCATCGATAAGGAAGGAGAGTACCATGCGTCCACCGACGATGACTATTATCCGCATAAGCCATCTTAATTGTTCGAATTTGTGTATGGTCATCCATCTTAATTGTGTAATATGGAAACTTGTTCGAGGTTGTATATATGGTCACCCGATATTGAATATATATTATATTCCTATTGAATTCTCCTTGTTTGAAATTTCATATATATATATATGCATGTATATAGTATCGTAAAATATATATATATATGTGTACTGAAACTTCATCAAAAAATAAAACACAAAAAAAATATAAAAGAAATAAAACAAAACAAATTAAAAAGGAACCAGGTTTAGGGGGCCTAAAACCCTAAACCTGCGCAGGTTTTCAGTCCCGGTTGGCCACAAGAACCGGGATTAAAGATCCTCCGCCGTGACGGATCCCTGGCGCCCACGTGGACGGGACTTTAGTTCCGGTCCGTAAATGGCGGGACTATAGGGGGGGGGGGGTCTTTAGTCGCGCATAGATAGTCCCGGTTGCGCGGCCGGGACTACTGGCCCTTGCGAATCGGGACTATAGGCCTATTTTCTACCAGTGTGATATGTCTGTTTCACATGTCTACTGTTTACATGTTTAGAGAGATTGTGTTGCTATTTTTCATGTTGTCTGTTGCATCTAGTATGTTCGAGTTCCACATGTTAATAGCTGCTTTTGTCATGATTTATATTCTGGAATTAATCGTGCAAATTATGCCTAATTATTCAACGGTAGCTACTGGAGTGTCGACACGTAAGTGGGGGGTTCAAATCTAAGGTAGACGTGCCTGCCGCTGTACCGTGCCCATGGTTTTGGTTACCGGTCGGGAAATCCGGAGATCCCGACCACCCCCGGGAAATACTCGTCCCGGTCAAAAAATCCCAATTTTTTTGAAAATTTTGAATTTTAACAAAACCCTTCATTAAAAGGTTATATTGGGAATCAATTTTTTTGAATTTTCAAATTTTGGTTTTGAAATTCGTCCGGTAACCGGTCGGGATTTTCCGGTAACCGCGGTAACCGGCAATCCTGACCCCCTCGGGAAATTTTTCCTACCGAGAACCAAAACCTTGACCGTGCCACAGGTCGATTGATGGCCACAACCTATATATGCTGTCTACGCTACGGCCGGCCGTGCAATAGGACTACCCAGCCAGCATGCATGATGAGATGCTCTGGCAATACAACAAGCAACTGCGTAGCTCTGACCTCCATCGCTAGCCGTCGTGTAGCGCAAGACCAACTTCATAAAAGAGGTCACACCGTCAAATTAAATTTTGATAAAAGAACACTACTGTATTCGCTTAACATGTCTTTTTTTCCTTCGAAATGGTTGACACCCGTCTCTGCGTCGAAATGACGCACATACAACGTTTACTCGCTTAGAATAACCTTTTCATAACTTATATTTTTTTCCCCTTCGTATCCAGGCATCTACACACAGACAATGACAATGGTAGTACACAGGCGGCGACCACTAGTAGAAAAAAGGCCTTCCATAGGCCCCCATCAGTCCCCAAACGTCGCGCACCGTGACTAATGAGTCTTTAGTCCCGGGTCGGAAGGAGACCCGGGACAGAAGGTCATACGTCGCGGGTTGGGAAGCGCGTTGAGGCGGCTGGAGGGCATTAATTCCGGTTGACCTGGCCGCCCGGGACTATTGGTCCTTTAGTCCCGGTTGGAGTGGCAACCGGGACTAAAGATCAAACTTCTCGCCTCCCGTACGGCGGTTTTTATTTCGCGAGCGTGGCAGAAGGGCGCCATTCCACAGCGCGCGTTCTGTTCTTCCTCTCTTCTCTGTTCTTCCTCTCTTCTCTGTTCTTCCTCTCCACAGCGCGCGTTCTGTTCTTCGATCTTCACCAAGCACACACCATGGCTGCAGTTTGGGAGAGATATGGTGGTCCCACACCATGCGGCAAGGTTCTGGACGTGTGCTACACCAACATTTCCGAGAGTCTCCCGGTGCTCTTGAGTATTTAATCAATCTCTATGACGCCTCTCCCGATGAACACCGGTTCTTCGGGCTTGATCTGGAGTATACGGCGAATCAGAGGGATGTTGCCGTCATCCAGATCGCGTTCAAGGAGTCCGTGTTGATCTTCCACTGGTCAAGGTATAACGCACACACGTACAATCTCTTGCATCTTCGATTTTTTTGTTGCATGCGAAGAATACATGTGTTGCAACATGTCTAACACGTTCTATTTTTGTTGTTGCAGTAGTTCAAAGGATTGTCCGGCCCTTGTTGATTTTCTTGTCAACATGGGGTTTGACTTTTGCAGTGTTGACATCACGCAAGACCGTCCGAAGTTGATGCGCTTGGGTATTATGATACCTGAAGATCACTACATTGATCTTCAGGATCTTATCCAGTTTAACGGGCCGAAGACCGGGATGGCTATCATGGCAACTGCCCTCATCCACGAGGGCTACAAAACCATGAAGTCTGGTTTCCCCTCGAAGTATCACCGTTATTGGGAGAAGACCCCACTGGAGTTGACGAACGTCCAGTATGCGGCCATAGATGCATATGTCTCCTACGAGTTGTTCCGCATCTACTCGGCGGGGCCATAGATGTATGCATGCATGTAATGGGTTATCTTAGTATATAAGTAATGGATATATCTTAGTATTGTGAGATCACTTATGTTTGTGTAATGGATGATCTTAGTTTGTAATGGATATATGTGTAATGGATATCTTAGTTTGTAATGGATATCTATGTTATTCATGATTGTGAGATCACTTATGTTTGTGTAATGGATGATCTAATTGTCTTTTGTTGTTCATAAAACTATTTTTGTTTCCTATAGTTTTAAATGACTTGGATATTATTTCTATATTAATTCCTATACTATTTCTATAGTTTTAAATGACTTGGATAGTGTAATGGATGATCACTTATGTTTGTGTAATGGATATATTATTTGTATTTTTAATATTTTAAAATGAATTAGTATTATTGTTCTTCATTTTTGATATATTATTTGTATTTTTAAGATTTTAAAATGAATTAGTATTATTGTTCTTAATTTTTTGATATATTATTTGTATTTTTAAGATTTTAAAATGAATTAGTATTATTGTTCTTAATTTTTTGATATATTATTTGTATTTTTAATATTTTAAAATGAATTAGTATTATTGTTCTTCATTTTTGATATATTATTTGTATTTTTAAGATTTTAAAATGAATTAGTTCTATTTTTCTTAATTTTTTGATATATTATTTGTATTTTTAAGATTTTAAAATGAATTAGTATTATTGTTCTTAATTTTTGATATATTATTTGTATTTTTAATATTTTAAAATGAATTAGTATTATTGTTCTTCATTTTTGATATATTATTTGTATTTTTAAGATTTTAAAATGAATTAGTTTTATTTTTCTTAATTTTTTGATATATTATTTGTATTTTTAAGAAATAATACAAATTAAAAGTTAAAGTTTATTTATTTATTCAAAATAATTAATTACATCATTACTTTTGTTTATTAAAAGATTTATTTGAAATTCAAACAATAAAGAAATGTGGCATCGACCAACATGTTAATAGGATTGATATGATACTAGTATCACATACATACGTGCGAAACACTTGGATGCGGGACGTGATGGAACTCGGAAGTTAAGCGTGCTAGTGCTAGAGTAGTGGGAGGATGGGTGACCGAGCGGAAAGTTTGACCATGAGTAAGTAATTTGACTAGAAATAATTGTAGTTAGACATTAAGCAAATAATACAAATTCTGAAAAAAAAAGGAGTGAAAAAAAGGGAGTGAAAAAAAGGGAGTGAAAAAAAGGTGTGAAAAATAATTAGAAACCAAATGAATTAAAAAAATTACGAAATAAATCTAGTCCCGGTTCATGTGGCCAACCGGGACTAAATGTCCTCCGCCTCCCGGCTCCGCCACCCGCCCACGTGGACGGGCCTTTAGTCCCGGTTCGCAGTTGGCGCGACTATAGAGTGTGGTCTTTAGTCCCGCATTGCTGGTCCCGGTTGCGCGGCCGGGACTACTGGCCCTGGCGAACCGGGACTAGAGCCCTATTTTCTACCGGTGGACAAAACGTACCAATAGAGGTACATGGAAACGTACGGTGGAGCATGGCGGTCGACCCACTGATCGGACGGACGGCCGGCCGGGAGAACAAGTGGAGAGTAAAGCTGGCTGGCGCGTGAGGGCAAATGGACAAATGATCTGCTGCTCGTGCACTGCACTGCGGTACGTCGATCGTACGCACAAGAAACCACACTTTTGTACGTGTATCTTCAGCATACTTGATGGGCGTCTTCGTGGAAACTTCATTCCGAATCTGTTAAGCAGCCGGACACATGACACATTCTCATGTGTAAAAGGTAAAGTCGGGCGATAATGATAGGTGATGCATGCATGTATATGCAGACCTACAATTGATATCGTAGCTTCTATGCACGTTCG
>JAPCYS010002375.1:0-11725 GCA_028641055.1 Alopecurus myosuroides | reverse complement strand
ATGTCATTCAGCCTCGTATTGCTCCCCTTAAGGTAAACAACAATAATAAAACATATGATATTTATTTATTTTTATTAAATTGTTTTGACAGCATGATATACTTATTTATTATTATATTACACGCATTATGCTAAAACAGTGGGAAAAGAATTTAACCATTCGACCCTACATAAAGAATCATCTAAAGTTGATTTAGACTACTCACAATGGGAGTAAAATAGGTGGTAACATAAGTGCCACATAGGCAAAAAAGATGATGTGGCACTCATTTAATGAGGAGAGAGGTGTTAGTGGTATCATAGGTAGATACCGTAACATCACGGATTCCAAGTTAAGATATGTCTATAGCCTAATAAATATAGTAGTATATGATACTACAAATATGTTACTATCCATTGTGGGAGTAGTAACATAGACTAGTATCATATGCATGATACTAGTGTATGATACTCCCCACTGTGACTAGTCTTAGTCTTGTAACACTATTTTTGTTGTATCAGGAATTAATGAAGTTTCGAGAAGTGAATCCACAAAGGCCAAAACAGACGACTCTAGTGACAGGTCCAACGCTTAGAAGAAAATACGAGCCTTTTTTAGATGTCACGGTGCGTAATCTTCCTCCCACGATGACGAGCTCTCAGCTACAACTCATTTTGAGCGAATATGGCAAAGTGTCTAGGGTCGAGGTACTCTACAATAAGAAGACAAAACGCTCGCAGGGTATTGCTCTCGTATCGATATCTACGTTGCATGCAAATCATGAAGATGCTCTAGATGTGCTCAACGAACTAGCTGTCGATGGATACAATCTTGATGTTAGGCTTGTAAAGAAGAAGCAACAACAGTGCAGGCTGCCACCACTTTGCTCAACGGGAACACTTTAGTTACATATATATAGTTTAATCTTCCTTGATGTAGCCATAGTTGTTTGTAACACCTAAGTTGCACATGTGTTCCTTCCACATATGTCTGATAATTGATTTATGTAGAGCGACGTATGAAAAATGAAGTGCAAATAATGTGAATATCATTTTCATTTGCATGTTAGCACTTGAAAGCACTTGGATGCTGATACTCCCTCCGTTTCTTTTTACTCCGCGTATTAGAATTGTTTTAAGTCAAACATTGCAAAATTTGACCAATTTTTTAGAATAAATATCAATATTTATAATACCAAATCGATATAATATGAAAGTATATTACATGGTGAATCTAATGGTATTAATTTGATATTATGAATTTTGATATTTTTTGCTATAAAATTGGTAAAATTTTAGCAAGTTTGACTTTCAACAAATCTAATACGCGGAGTAAAAAAAAACGGAGGGAGTACGCTATTACGTTATGAGGATGATAATTTAAGTTATGAATACGACAACATATATACATTTTTCTTGCATTGACATTATAATTGAAAAACGTATATAGCATTTTTTTAATCGATTGTGCATGTATGCTGTATGGAAGTACAACTGCTCATAGATCACCTCACCTAGACCCATGTGCATTTCAGTTTATGTATCAAGAGGTAGCTAGGCTTGGACGCATATAGAAAATGATACTCCAAATATTAGCTAGGCACGGACGTACGTCCACATTTTAGCAGAACAAACGTCCACATGACCATATGTACAAAAAAACAAGAAGAAATAAGAAAAGAGGGAGAAGAAGAACACATGCCACAGAAAACGACCCCATAGATGGAGCAGTAACACACATGTTGCCCTAATGTGGCCACCGACCAGCCATGGTTCGGAGAAGAGGCGGTTTCTAGTCAAGGCCGTGCACCCATGTGTTCGGAATGACGAGGATGACGCTTGTGAGGGTTGTTAAGCTTGTTGAAGGCGTCGTCGATGCACCACTCTCCTATCCTGACTTTTTTTGGGGGAAACCCTAAATCATGGTCTCTTGGATCGGATGATGTCGACACTATTTGTGTTGTTCTTCCGTCTGTCATTTTTGAACGGATCAAAGAAATCTACGTTGCTGCATTTTGTTTAAAGAAAAGCCTCAAGATTTATTACGAAATTATGGGCAAATTGCCAACCACACACTACTAGGAAACTTCCTACCGCCCGCACGCAGGATTGGCCTACCGCCGGCGCTTAGGGCCGCGCCGACGATGCTCACGCTGGTGGTAAAACCTTAGCACTGGCGCGCAAGTTCACCACGCCGGGGGTAGTTTCCTTAGCGCCGTTGCGCACGTCCACTACACCGGGCGTAAACTTAGCGTCGGCGCACCCGTCCACTGCGTCGGGATAAGTCTAGGTTAGCCCCTCCGCTTGCCCTGCGTCAGTGTTAAGTCCACTTCCTGTGGCGGCGTTATATTTTGCTAGTCCAAAAAATTAAATAATACAGTCCGTATTTATACGTAGTTTATACTATTATTACAGAAATAGACATATAGTTGCTAGATCGATAGATTGCACACGACGTGGAGGCATACATAATCGAAGTAGCCGATAGATATCACGAACGAATATAGAAAGTATCGAAACCGAATATAAAGTTTTGGAACCGAAGTAGCTATATATATCACGCGCGAATACAAAGTGTCGAATACAAAGTCTCCAAGTCACAAAACTAGCTAAGACATCGATCTATACTAGGAGATAGAACAGAAACGCAGACACGATGAGCATCATCGTGACAAAGATGGTCTTCATCCACTTATTTCTCCTCTCTTCTGCTAGATAGGTCTCTCCCACGGGTCGGGAGTCCCTCTAGTCCCGGCTGGGGCACCTGGGGAATCTGAATCGGAACTAGAGACCAGCCCCTCTAGTCCCGGTTAAATTACGATCCAGGACAAACGAGTCTACCGTGTGGCTGCTTCGTAAGCGCGTGGTCGAAGAGGTCTAGTCTTAGTTCGTAATACAAATCAGGACTAAATATTTTCGGATCATTTCTCATTTTGGGGTTTAGGATTTATGTTTCCTATTTTTTGGTTTAGGGTTTATGTTTCCCATTTTTGGGTTCGGGGTTTAGGTTTACGTTTTCTTCTAGTCTCAATTATGTTTAACTGTAATCATTCTTAATTTCTCACTTCTAATGACACTTCCCATTCAGTCACCTATCCTGAGACTGCTCCACTCCCAGCTTGCTTAGCTTTTTAGTTATTTTCCTCTAAGCTTCCAGGAATACATGAATGTTTTGCTGACAATAGTATGCTACCAATCATATTAACCTTTGGACCATGATATCACACATCTTTATTTGGTGAATCCAAACAATTATTTAAGTAAATAAACATAAAAGTCATACTAATCTTGCATTCAAATAATGATGAATTTAAAAAACAATTAACCATTTTGTCTTTTTTGCATTTAATATTTAATAATTCATATCTATAAATTCGTAAATCGTAATTTGAAAAATAATATGTCTATTAGAAAAAAGTGAGAAATTCACATATGACTTCCATAACATCATGCTTTCCATAGAAACATGATAAACATCCATTAGCCCCAAGAATCCATGAATGTTTTGCTGGCAATAGTATGCTATCAATCATATTAACCCTTGAACAATGGCATCACATTTTTTTTTTGTGAATCTAAACAATTATATAAGTAACAAAAAAATAACTAATCCTGAATTCAAATAATCTTGAATTTAAATAACAATTTTTTTTTTGCCTTTTTCCATTTATATCGAATAATTCATGTTATTTGAATTCAAGCACAATCTTTGAAATTCATTAACTTTTGATCCACTTGGCAAAATTCAAAAACTTTGTAGTCCTTTAAATCCTTAGAATGTGTAGAACACTATAGAATAAAAAAAAACTACGTTTGATGTGTACACAAACTTGCTATTGACGAATCTTTGTAAACCATGTATTGTTAATAACTTATGATCCATAAACCCTATTGGTGCAAATTTGGACTTGTAGAATAAGATATCACTGCCCAATTTCAAACTTGGAGTTTTTTTTTACATATTTTAAATCATGTATATTATTGTATTATGTTTTCTTTAGCAAAATTGCTCAAATAGGTTACCTTGGACCAGAGAGACTTTTTCCAATCTAATTGAGCATTAGTGGACCTTTTTCTATATTAGTGGACCAGAGATAATTAACAATATAAAGGGAAATACAGGTTAAATAAATCCAGAGATCACATAACTTTTTATTTAATCAAACGTCTCACATATGACAATATTATTGGGACGATCTAGATAGACCCATTCAGACATGCATTGAGACGGCCACATAGCATTAAGACACCTTCTAGCAATCTCGTAGCCTAGGCGAGCGTCTAGAGCGGCATACTTGATTCGATAATAGCTCAATGGAACCTTGCCCCACAAATGTGATGTCTTCTCCTATTTATCATTCTCCTTCTTCTCGTCCTTCTTCTTGAGTTACAACAGCGAAATTCTCCGTTTTCTAAATTGAATTTCAGTGTTATTGCACTTTTACGCAAAAAATAAAATGCAGTTCAACATTGACCTATTTTCCTACTTAATGTATGCTTTAAAATCTTTAAAAAAGTAGGGGACGGTCGGCTGGCTTGAAGTTGTAAAAATTCTAGAAGCCTTATAATCAACGCCGGTCCTTACTTATTTTGGTAATTCCTTGGAGAAAGTTAAATTATAATGTAATTACACTAACTTTTTATACATTCAAATAAATTATTTTTTTAACTAAAAGTTTAATGAATGTATCATGCCTATTACATTGCTAGCATAGTTAACCATATTGATATATTTCTAATATTAATTTAACTTGTGCTAAGTTCAAATATGCATCCTTATTTTTGGCAGCTGTTTTTAACTTTAAATATCTTTAAACACATCTCTGTCACAAAAAAAAAACATCTTAATGGAAGGTTATAGTCTAACATCATCTAAGAAACATTATATAAACAAACGAGTCTACCGTGTGGCCGCTTCGTAAGCGCGTGGTCGAGGAGGTCTAGTCTCAGTTTGTAATATGAATCAGGACTAAATATTTTTGGATTATTTCTCATTTTGGGGTTTAGGATTTATGTTTACTTTTTTTTTGGTTTAGGGTTTATGTTTCCCATTTGTGGGTTTGAGGTTTAGGTTTACATTTTCCTTTGGTCTCAATTATTTTTTACTGTAATCATTCTTAATTTGTGATACACAAAACCTATTTGTGCAAATTTGGAATTTTTGAGAAGCCCTTGACTTATAGAATAAGGTAGCACTGTCCAATTTCAAATTTGGAGTTTTTCTACATAATGTAAATCATGTATATTATTGTATTATGTTTCATTTAGCAAAATTGCTCAAATAGGTAACCTTGGACCAGAGAGACTTTTCCCAATCAATTTGAGCATTAGTGGACCTTTTTCTATAGACCAGAGATAATTAAGAATATAAAGGGAAATAAGGGTTAAATAAATCCAGAGACCACATAACTTTTTATTCAATCAAACATCTCACATATGACAATATTATTGAGATGATCTAGATCGACCCATTCATACATGCATTGAGACGACCACATAGCATTAAGGCACCTCCTAGCAATCTCGTAGCCTAGGCGAGCGTTTAGAGCGGCATACTTGATTCGATAATAGCTCAATGGAACCTTGCCCCACAAATGTGATGTAATCTCCTTCTTATCGTCGTTCTTCTTCAGTTATTACAGTGAATTTTGGCGTTTGCTAAATTGAATTTCAGTGTTATTTCACTCTCAAATAAGGGGTGCGTACATTGCCCTTTTGATATATGCATATGTAAGCGTACATCAGAAAAGAATGGAAATACTATTACAACAAATTCATATCCATACACTATTAAGAGTTAAGTGTACAGCTGTCTCGATTTCTAAATCACTGTCCCCGACCCAACAATAGTATTATTACAATATTATTACTACAAATACTACTCCCTCCATCTCAGTTTACATGGCGTGCACGTATCCCTAGGTTGTCAATTTGACCAACATGACATAATATATATATTAAAAAAAAGATCATTATAAACTTCAAATGTCATATTTTTAGATGTATAATTTTCATGTCATATAAATTATATTACATTGGTATAATTTGCGACCTAAATATGCGAAACGGAGGGAGTATTATTACAACAAATTCATCTCCATACATTATTATTATACTATAAGATGTAACCGTACAATTGTCCATAAGATGACCTAAATATGCGCGCAGAACATAACGGAAATATATTACAACAAACTCATATCCATACAGAAATAAGAGTTAAGCGCACAGCGGTCTTGATTTCTAAATCATTGTCCTCGGCCCAACCAGTCTCGAAGAAACGACCTTCGGTTGGGATAGAAATAGAATGATTGATAAAAGTTGTCTGCCCTCGATTCAATACGAGCTCCCCCTTTATGCGCAGACATGATCCAATTGGCACGACAAGGGGAAGTCGGTCCAACGGAAGGCAAAATTCTGAGCCGATACTTGTACCTTCCGGCGAGTCGGTGAAAGGGCAGTCCTCCGGCTCATTGGCGTCTCTGTTGAAGATTGTGATCCCAATCTCAAACATGCCGATGTACGCCGTAACTTGACCATGGACAAGAGCGAAAGGGTACTGCCAGGGCAGGCGCACCGTGAGCTTCAGATGGGCCTCCACGGCGTCACTTAGCACCGCACACGTCAAGTATAAAGAGCCCATGTTTGTTGTGATGGTTACGGTGTTGGGCTCATCGTGCCTGCCGAAATCGTCCCAGTCAGGCGCATCATAGGCCACCGTGTATTCCAGGTCGGTCTCGGGGATATATGCACTGATGCTGAAGCCAACAAATGCCGAGATTGCCTGATCTGGTCCATTGAGCAGCAGCTCATTCTGCTTTCATAGACACATATATCAATTAAATTAAATCATAGTCTAAGTAGCGTGTTGAATGAGAACAATCATATGGAGTATATATATACCTTGAATTCGGAGGAATCGGCGTGTGTTGTCAACCATTCTTTTTTCCGTGAATTAAAATCAGCAACCGGATTCCAACCCCAATCCTGACGTCTGTAGATATACTTGGAAGTGCAGCCGTCGAAGATAGTAAGGGTGCCAGTGAAGGGGAAGTCAGAATAAGCAGCAAATATCTGCAGGAGGAGTTGGCCCCAGAGCGGGGAAGGCCGCGGTGGATCCTGGCGACCAACTGACGGAGACGTGAGCGGAGGTGCCCCTGAGGAAGGTGGAACTTGTTCAACCAGGCCCAGTGGCGGAGTGTCCAAGTCGGCAGTAGTAGCGGCCGGCCGCGGCGCCAAGGAGGAGACGAGCTTCCAAGATGGACAGCTAGATGGGCACTCGTTTTTCTCGAGCTCAGACTGTTTCAGAATCAATCAATGGTGTTTCGTGTTAGGGAGTTGTTGCCGGAATTAATATTTTGTGCAGATAAATAAAATAAATACACGCTTAATTGGCAACTGCAGAATTCAGATCGAAAATAGTAAGATGTGGATGTCTTACCAGCAGATCGCGCAAACAAGCGCACTGACATGATCTTTCCGTCGGCGGCGGCGGCAGCGGCGGTGGCTGCTCTGACATACTGTAGATCGTACGGCGGCGGCTGCAGGCAAACCCAGACTAGATGGTGCTGGTTTATGGATCTGCTCGGCTGGGGCTGCTGGACCCTTTTATTTCGGAAATCCGCACGGTGAGTTAGGGTCCTGCCCGGAAACCCGATCCTATTAGAGGTCGATTTAGGGTCGATTTGCGAGCAGGACGAAATGGCGGGCGTTGCTACGGAAACAAAAGTGTTGCTCCAAAAAGAGATTTGCTTCTTTCCTTGTTCACTGTTTCCTTGCTCCCAACGTTACCAGTTATATATATCGGCATTTTTTTTCCTTGCAATCGGAGAGGAAATTTCCTTTCTTGGTTTTTCTTTCCGTGGGAGATATTCTTTTTGCGTGGCAACAGGAGGGCACAGGTCTACACGATGAACCCGGCCGGCAGCAGCAACCGGGCACAGGTTCTGTCGCCATCTGGGCAATCCGGAAATATTGTCTACAGGTTGCCCGTCATTCAACGGTCCGAGGATACTAGGAACTGGACCAAAGTTACATTCAAGCCCGACTTCACTGTTTTCAATCTTATTAACAGCGACGTTCAAGATATCCAACACGCTGTATGGAAGAGAACGCTTGACATTGCTGGAACCATGGGTGGTATCATGGGAAGCCTTCTCAAGGTCAGATTTAGGGGGCATGATGTCGATGTATGGAGCTTTTACCCTGGATATGTCTACTCGTACCCATGCAAATCTTACTGCACAAACCGTTGTGACAGGGGATTTTTGTGTCAAATTCCATGTTAAAACTAAAGAGGACGGTTTCTTATGGGCCTTTGTGGTGGTTTACGGGGCAGCACAAGACTCAAAAGAAACCGGAGTTCCTGGCAGAGTTAGTGCGGATTTGCGAAAACGAACCTTTGCCAACGTTGGTTGGAGGAGATTTCAATATTATTAGACGGCAGGAAGAAAAGAGTAATGAGAATTTTAACGCGAGGTGGCCTTTTATTTTTAATGCGATCATTGAAAGTTTAGATTTGAAGGAACTGCGTTTATCTGGTAGACAATTTACATGGGCTAGTTGGGGAGATAACCCCACCTACGAGAAATTAGACCGTTTTCTTGCTAGTATTGAATGAGAGCAGAAGTACCCATTAGTGTCCGTGCATGCTCTGACCCGTACGGGGTCAGACCATACGCCGTTGATATTAGATTCTGGAGCCCAGGCACATGTGGGTAACAAGAGCCACTTCTCCTTTGAACTCTCGTGGATGCGCCATGATGGGTTCTTTGAGCTGGTTCGTCGAGAATGGATATCGATTCATCTCGGAGAGACACCAGTTGAGATTTGGCAAAATAAGATTCGTCACTTAAGGCAGTTCCTTCATGGGTGGGCGAAAAATTTGAGTGGAGAGTACAAAAAACAAAAAGATAGGTTAACTCTTTTGATTGATCAGCTAGACATCAAAGCTGAGTCTATTCCTTTAACTGTGGCTGAGCGGGCTGCGAAGAGGAAGCAGATGAATGCTTAGCTAAGTTAAAACGCGATGAGGAATCCAAGTGGGCTCAAAGAGCAAAAGTGAAATATATTCAGGAGGGTGGAAGTAATACGAGGTACTTTCATCTCATTGCTAATGGGAAACATAGAAAAAAGAAAAAATTTCAATTAGAACAGGACGAGGGTACGATTGTAGGAGAGGCAAACTTGCGGGTTTTTATCTCTGAATACTATAAGAAACTGTTCGGGGCATCGGCTCCGAGCAATGTCTCTTTGGTAGAAACTATGACTGACGATATGCCTCAGATCTCCACAGATGAGAATAATATTCTTATATCTCCTTTTTCGGAGAAGGAGGTATTTGAAGCTATTTCTCAAATGGAGAAGAATAAGGCTCCGGGACCAGATGGGTTTCCTGCGGAGTTTTATCAAAAATTTTGGCCGGTAATTAAGGGTGATTTAATGGCTATGTTTCGTCAGCTTCATGATGGTGACTTACCTCTATTTAGGCTAAACTTTGGGGTTATTACGTTGCTACCTAAAAAGGAAGATGCGTGCAGGATTGAGCAATATCGGCCTATATGTTTACTTAATGTGAGTTTCAAGATATTCACCAAAGTGGGAACTAGTCGGGTAACATCCATTGCGAGTAAGGTCATCCGCCCCACTCAATCAGCGTTTTTACCAGGTAGAAATATTATAAAGGAGTTGTAGTTCTTCACGAAACAATTCACGAATTACAAAGGAAAAAGATGGATGGTGTTTTATTTAAAATCGATTTCGAGAAGGCCTATGATAAAGTGAACTGGTCTTTTCTTGAACAAGTATTACGAATGAAAGGATTTTCACCTTTGTGGTGTGATTGGGTTGCGCGTTTTGTTCAAGGAGGGAGTGTCGGTATTAAGGTTAATGATGACATCGGTCATTATTTCCAAACTTTGAAAGGTTTAAGACAAGGGGATCCGCTATCTCCTATTCTTTTTAACCTTGTTGTAGATATGTTGGCCATTCTAATTGAGCGTGCAAAAGAGGATGGCCAAGTGGGAGGGTTGATTCCACACCTTGTCGAAGGAGGGGTTTCAATTCTTCAGTATGCGGACGACACGATAATTTTTCTTGAACATGATTTGCAGAAGGCCTTAAATATGAAGCTCATACTTGCGTTGTTTGAGCAACTATCGGTTCTTAAGATTAACTTTCATAAGAGCGAGATTTTTTGTTTTGGTCAAGCAAAGAATGTGCAAGATGACTATCGACACATTTTCGGCTGTGAGGTAGGCAACTTACCGTTCAAATATCTCGGCATCCCTATACACTATAGAAAACTTTTAAACAAGGAGTGGAAACCTGTGGAGGATAGGTTCGAGAAGAAATTGAGTTCATGGGCGGGCAAATTGTTATCTTATGGGGATCGCCTCGTACTTATCAATTCTGTCCTTACGAGTCTGCCCATGTTTCTGCTATCTTTCTTTGAAATTCCGGTTGGGGTTAGGAAGCGTTTAGACTTCTATCGATCACGTTTCTTTTGGCAAAGTGATGCAAAGAAAAGAAAATACCGTCTTACAAAATGGAATATTGTATGTCGACCGAAAGATCAGGGAGGGCTTGGTATTGAGGTATTGGAGATTAAAAATATGTGTTTGCTTAGCAAATGGTTGTTTAAGATAATGCATGAGGAGGGTATATGGCAGGAGTTAATTTCTAATAAATATTTGGAGGATAAAACGTTATCCCAGGTTGAAGCAAAACCGTTAGATTCTCCGTTTTGGAAAGGAATTATGAAAGTAAAACACGAATTCTTTTCTCGTGGAAAGTTTGATATAGGTAATGGACATAATACTCGCTTTTGGGAGGACACATGGTTAGGTGATGAACCGTTATCACAATCATACCCATCTCTCTAACATTGCTGTACACAAAAATGTCACCGTGGCTGATGTGTTAGCACACAATCCGTTAGATATTGGTTTCAGGAGGTCCTTACTAGGTATTAGAAGAGATCTTTGGCTGCATTTGGTTGAGAGGTTAATGGGTGTCTCCCTTAATAATAACACGGATACGTTCCGTTGGAAATTGACTTTAGATGGATCGTTTACAGTGAAATCCTATTATGCAGACTTGCTCCACGGTTCCACAAGATTTTTGCGTAAATATTTGTGGAAATTAAAGGTTCCATTAAAGATTAAGATCTTCTTATGGTTCCTTAATAGAAAAAGTAGTATTAACTAAAGATAACCTACTAAAGAGAAATTGGAATGGTTGTAAAAAATGTGTCTTTTGTGATGCGGATGAGTCTGTAGAACATTTGTTCATCTCCTGTCCTTTTGCTCGTGATATTTGGCGTCTTGTGCATTTTACCTTTTGTATTTCTCCGCCGACTAACATTGCGAATATGTTCGGTTCTTGGCTAAATGGCATTGATAAAAAAACAAAGGCACGCATTCGTGTTGGAGTGGCTGCGTTCCTGTGGGAAATTTGGAACAGCCGTAACGATGTGGTGTTTAACAAAAGAAACAATGTTCACTTTTTGCAGGTTGTAAACAAGGCGGTCTTTTCTATACAGACATGGTCTTTCCTCCTCCCTGTCGATCAGCGAGGACTTATGGATTCAGGCTGTGCCCGGTTGCAGGCGGTCGTTCGGGCTATCTACAGCCGGGGTGGGTGGCTTAACGCAAGACGGATAGATGCATAATTTGATGTTGCTTATCTTCGAGTGGCTGATCTTTGTGGCCACCTTAAGAAGCCCGTGTTTTCGTTGCCGAGCTTGC